>VCJN01003245.1:0-96685 GCA_006384855.1 Tetraselmis striata | reverse complement strand
CCGCGCACTACCGAATGGCCAAGCCCAAGCACATTCCAACCCAATGGATAAAAGAGCTCTCCGAGTTTATCGTCGTCGCATATCTGTCGGACGGGGTTCCTGAATTTCGCCCCATAGAATCACCACCTGATAATTCGGGTTAAATGAATAATCAGGTGGTCATTCATTTAACCACCTTTGCCTTAATGAATAAATCAAAGGTGGTTTAATTGTATTCGTCGACCACCTTAGAATAACCTAGTGATAAAATCACCAAGCCCTAACCTTCTCAGAATACCCGTAGTCCGATTATTACAGATCGAAAGAGCATGGTCGATTATTGGTCGAAAACATGATGCATGATAGCATACTATATGTCCCGTTGTCGAAACATTAAACGCCACGGATAAATTGGCGAGTATTTCAAACCTTACTCAAGTGACATTTCCCCTTGCTTAGCAGCCTCGTAGCATAGTGACCCGCTTTAAGTATTGACAACAGATGCAAAACTGCAAGAAGACCCCGTCCCCGGCCCGGGAAGGCAATAAAGCCCCAAGCTCAAACTCAAACCCCGAGCAGCCCAAAACCCAAACTCCGCAAGCTCACAAGTAAAAGTGCAGAATGAAATGCTTGATATAATTCTTGTCGAAATCCGTGCCAAATTATTCTTAGATATGTTGCTCAGGCGTTGGCGTGTTAGCTTCATCTACACAACCAAAATATATGGGAGGGTGAGATGTAGATGCCTTGACTATGTCAGTACTCAGTAGCCGAGTCAGACCGTGCATGCGCATAGTGAGGTCAATAAGCAACCGAATGGAAATTGTGGGAATTTGGGAAGCATTAAAAAATCAACAACGTGTCCATGTCATATATGATTGGGGTTTACTACGCAAGGTGGCTGCAACACTTGAATTGAGGTCATGTTATGAGGTTTTGGGCGGAGCTTGGGGCATGTTTAAAAAGCTGCATATACATCCGACCCCTGTCGTCCAAAGCTGCGGCGGGCAGTAAATGCTCCCACATACATTTCGCTACTATGGTGTTATTGTTTCTACTATTGAATATTTGATTATGAAGTATGGCAGCGCGCATGCTTGCGAGAGCAGTAAAAGCGCTTCACACTTGACAATTTTTAGGACTTCTGTCATCTGACGATGGCAGCCACATGGGTCTGCCACTCTTAACAAATAGAATTCCCGTTCAAGAGCCATCCGCAAGAGGTCGTGCAAAGAATCTGGCAAAACATCACATTCTATGGCAACATCAACGGCATGCGGGCGGCGCGCGCAGTTGATGATATACCGCTCGTGCGAGCACGAACAAGGTCAAAACCATGTGATTCGGGACAAGCTCCACCGCGGCTCCCTTGGCAATTGTTGTCGACCGAGGCTATCCTGTTGAGATCCGAGTTGGCTTATTGGATTTGTGTGCGATCGGCTCTGGCAGGGCACTGCTGCCCCGGGAGCTGCCAGTCCCATGCGCACCAACATCATTGACATGCGCACCCACCCCGGCATGGTCTTTGGATGTGTCGGCGAAATGGGCAACTTGAAGGACGTGCGGACTGCGATAGAGGACCATCCGCACGGTGGCGCACTTGGCGCCTCGGCGGCTTATTGCGGCAAATTGTCGGCCATATGCGGGGTGCCCGTTGCAACACAAAGTCATCAGGGGCGATCAATAGGCGCTCTTGCGTGGGGACCTCACCCGTAAGCTGCGCCTTGTCGCGGCCCGGGAGACGAGCGCCCGTTGCCTATACGCCTTCTCCGCCGGCGCCGGAGGTTCGTTGTGGGCCCCACGGGTCCGGCGGCGTGGTGCCCGTGCCGCCCTCGGCATCCCAAGCCCGCGTGCTCAACACATCGCGTGCGCGCACGGCTCGCACTCTCCGCCGCGGGATGCACACTTCTTGCTTCCCGCTTTGAAGCCATGCCTGGGCAGCGTTTCGCCCGTTAAGCGGGTGATTTTGCTTGTTGTTGTACGACCTTTAGTAATGACTGTGCATTATATTTTGTGTAATAAAGTAATGTAAAGTTCGCCACTGGTCATCGGCCGAAGCCGCCCCAACACTTGACATCTTGCGCCAAATGAGTCCTAGGTACGACATCATAGCCCTTAGACGATTGCCTCGTTCGAATCCCGAAGGGCTTATGCATCAACTAGCCCTTAGACGATTGCCTCATTCGAACCCCGAAGGGCTTATGCATCAACTAGCTCAACCTGGGACACGCCCGGCCGATATTGCCCCAAGTGTGAGAACCGGGGATCGAACCGGGGACATCGCGTACAAGAGACCTCCCCTCTACACGAATCGAGCGAACATACAATAACGATGATTAGGCATGTTCGTGGACATGCCATGGACGAGATGTGTGTCCGACATATAAACTAGACGCTGACAAAACAGACGTTGCGGTTACTAGACATATTACAATTGAAAATAACTTTGCCGCCATCTTGTCCTTCTGAATTTCGCCTTATATGTGACAGTTATCCTATTGTGTTACTCGTCTTGCGCTATCTTTGGCATAATACTGTAGGGTACCAATACCGCAAGATGATGTATGATAACATTCTACTTCTGGTAGAACATGTACAACAGGGAATGGGAAAATTTTCCGGCTATGGCGTCGGGCCCTCCCTCACATTGCCTTCTTTGTTACACATGTATCGCACTCCCGAAATGCTTTGCTCCGCGGGCTAGGGCTTGCGCCAAGTCGCATTACTCGAATGGGCCGATGCCCAAACGGGTAGGGCGGACGGACCTTTCGTGGTCCGGGCATTTTGATGGAGGTGTTTCAGACGTTGATCCAACAGTGCTGGAAATTCCGTCATTGGCCTTTAATTAGTCTTGCAGAATGCTTCGGCCATTTTACTTGATGACTACAATTGAGCGTCGCCTACCCAGGGCTTTCCGTAACTGGATTGCTGCCTAAACGGCCGTCGTAGAGACGCTGCAAGGGTTTCATTGGTGCCAGTCCTGTCCCGGGGGCGAAAAAAAAAAGTACTAGTACGAGGGCGCGCACGACGCGCACACGAGTACTCGTACCGGGTATTGATTACCTGGGGTCATCCGTATATGTCTACTCGGTATTTGTCAGTACCAGACAACATACTTTGTAATGCCATACCATAACGAGGCAGACGTTTTGTCTTCTTTCGACTCTCCACGGTGACTGGCGCTCTTTGCAGTGAGCGTGCTCCTACTATAGGTCGGCATGATCTGACGACCAGTGCCGACGCCCGCCATAGTATCTATATATAGCATCGGGTGGTGGCAACCTTGGAACCAAACGTATTTGTATTCTCAGAACACTTAAGTATCTCGTCTTTGCACCACCACTGCACACCACATTTGTTTGTTGTAGTCTCTCTAGTGTTGATATTGTCGCATATATATATATCGCTATACCCAACAACAAAAGTCCACTTATTTTTCTTGGCGACGTACGCGTCGAGCGCGAGCTCATATGGGTTGGCAAGGCGGGGCGGGGCGGGGCAGGGGCAGGGGAAAGTGCTGAGCGAGGACCCTCGTCTCCCCCCGAGTACTTTGTATTCACCGACCGACTCTTCCCGTGCTACATACGGAACCATCCCGTCACTACTCGTCACTTCTTGTCACTGCTGGTCGCTTTTGGTCACTTTTGGCCACTTCTTGCCACTTCTTGGTAACTACGATGGTTCGTTACCCATGCCGATAGGAATAGGTGTGGGATTTCCATGGTGAACGGAAAACGCGGCCACTTTCATAACCCCTAGCTGCTTCCTCCGGAACTCAAGGTCACGAATCTCCGCTTGCACCTCTCGTCATTTTCTAGGAACTCGCAGTCCATCGTCCTTTGGTGTGCAACAGCCGCAAACAAAAAAGCTTTCCAATTGGAGGCTTCGCAACTCCCACCGCCTCCGCTTGAAGACAACGCCTCGATGGCTTTATTGATCTATGGAGCATCCCCCCTTTCCTCTTCCTCGGTTCGTTGCTTTTTGACTCTACAATCATATTGAGACCCAATGGCGCTTGCTAAAGAAAGACTTCTTTGCAACTGACACGTCCCGGTCTTTCGACATTGATGCTCCGGTGAATATATTCACCATTCCATGATCATAGGCCGTTTTGAGGTGGTCCACAGAAGAGTGTAAATCACGAGCCTTGTGAAGGACCTCATCATCGCTGAATTGTTTCGTGTTCTTCGCATGCCTGGCACTCATGTTGATGTGTAACCGTCTTGATTAGTATACTGGCGGCTACACCATCTATCTCGGGGCAACCATCTTGGGGTCGGTGGGTGGACCGTTGCCATGCATGTCGAAAGGGTCGTTGGGGAGGGAGCTGCGAGGAGAAGAGAGGGAAGAACCTCGGCTTGAGCTAGTCATGTAAGGGTAACGAGAGCGGAGGGTGGAAGATGTTGTACGGCTTCCAAGGGCCCGGGCACTCTGCACGGTCCGAAACCGCGATTTCGAAATGTGCAGGCAAGAGGCCAGCACAAAACTAAGAGAGTGGTCCCAATGTCCTATACATCTAGCGGACGATGATGGTTTTACAAGATTCGGCGGGTATTAATGGGGTTAGTGACCGATCGATGATTTTGACCCCATTACCCACAGAATAACCATGTAAAACCATCACGCAAAGTGTCGTACTACGGCATTAATTCAAGGACCGCAACTGCCCGTACTTCTGTGCGATTGCCCTACGGCCGGCACGTCAAATTGGCGTGGCGCAGGTGGCGACACTCGCATACCCTAGGGCTGGAGGACGGAAAGGAAACCCCAAGAACACAGCTCAAACGCAGGGGCCAATTCGAGAGAGCACTGTAAGCGTCTAAACGAAAGGACGAGCAGGTGTACGGGTACCAGTAAGCGTGCTTTAAAATAAATATATTAATACAGTACATGCAAAAGCATGCTCGTACTCGTGTAAGTACTACCAATACCGTTACGATGGATGCTGCTGCATTCACAGCAGGTCGTTGAGACAAGAGCAGCCGGCCCCCACCAACTCACAGCAGGTGCGAGTCCGTCCACAGAGCAGATGAGATGCTGACGATACCACGCTCACACAACCGCTGCTCGGTTTTGTGCGCATGATGCGATGCAGGCCTTTGAGGCTCAGTAAGTAGCTATCGCACTCAAAACCACGCTGGATATCGAGTCCAAGGGAGCTTCGAACCGTGTCGTGTGGGATAGGCACGACGCCGGTCACCGTTGTGTTCGCGTCGCTGCTCATAGTTCGAGTAAACAATAATTGGCCGTCGTCTGAAGTGAGGCTTCAGCGCGCTCGGCGGCTGGTCGTCGATTATCACATTACGCCAGCGTTAAACCAACGTCTCTGAGACATGCGCCACAGCAGCGCGTAGCGCCTGATCCAAGGCTGCGGCCGGAGTCGTCGCAGGAATATCTGCGGTGTTTCCTCCAGGTAAGTGACCCGCGACGAATTCCTGTCAATCCTCACGAGAGCGCGTGTTTCCGGTCTGCCGAAAGGCACACAGCCTGCTGAACATCGGGGTCTTGCCCGGGCTATCCTCACCACGAGTTTATCAAGTAGCCCTTCCGTTATTACGCGCTTATCCTCCTACCCACCTCAACAGCCGCGTCGGTGTAACTACGAGGACAACGAGCGAGTGAACTATATCCCACCGCTGTTATCCTACCACGAATTCGCCTGTGGTATCCAGCTGGCCACCAATCCTTACTGTGGGGGGGGGGGGGGGGGGGGGGGGAGTCACGCGGCCCGCAGCTTCCGAGTGTCGAATGTCCTCGAACTCAAAGCGCCAGCACTAGTTTGCTATCGGGCATCCTGCTAATTAATGTCACACATGTAGATCAACGTCCAGATTGATCCTACACGTGTGCACGAACGCATGGCTGATAATCCCAGCGTGTGTTATCATTGGCCTTGGCACCTGCAGGTGCCTTCAGCCCGCCGCCAGCAGTCATTGACAAGGCGCGAGTGGTGACGGTGTGAAGCAGCGAGCAATGGCGACAGAATCTCCCAAGAAAGGCATGAACGCCTGGCCCATTCGCAGCATCTTGATCATGATACCAGCGGGAAGAGAGGCGAGCGTAAAACTGTGCAGACACTGTGCATGGCGCGACGAAAATCCTGAATTCATTCTGCATCAACCTGCGCACACCGTGCAGGACTTAGCCCACATGGCAAGAGGCGGCCAAAGGAGGTGTTGGACAGCAGAGTATGTGGGCACGCTGGACAGGGCGGTGTCATGATCCCTACGCATGGGAGCATTATGGGGTGGGAAAAGGACCCGAGCGGGGAGGCGGCATCACAGACCCCGGTGCAAAGCAGAGCGATCCCGAGAGTCAGCTTCACGAAGGAGGGCCCGGGGCACTTGATGCATGTCCATGTGTATCAGCAAGGCGTGCCACGCAACGCAGCTGCTCCCCATGGGTGCGATGTTGGCGCCGGGGAGAAGTGGAGGCAGCCTATGACGCGGGTGCTGTGCTACTCCAAGCCGCCTCAACCACAACAGCAGCAGCAGCGAGAGCACACAGAGCCTGAGAATGACTGGAGGATGCCCACCCCTCGCACCCTCAGATACGCTCCATCGCAGCCTCTTCCCAAGCCGCGATCCCCTGATGTACAGCGCTCGGCAGCAGCAGTCCGAACCCCCCCTGGGTCGCCACAAGCCCCCCCAATGAGCCCACATGGCCGCAGTACCCCCGCGCCATCCTCCATTGTAGCCGGGACCCGCTCCAGCAGCAAGAAGCTGCAGGAGGCGGACCTGGCTGGCTGGAGGTGCCCGACGCCTCGCGCCCTGCACTACAGCAGCCCCACAGCTGAGCAGGCGAGCCAGGCAAGGGGCGCCAGCAGCTTACCCTATCCCAAGCTTCACCCCGAGCTGAGCCAAAATGATGCCATAAAGATCCAGACACCCCGCATACTCCAGTACAGGCAGGCAGCGCCCGTCCCGCCCACGCCGTACGGGCTGGGCGGCGCCAACCTGGTGCTCACCCCTAGAGCTGCACCACCATCGGGGTATCCTCTCCCGGTTCCACAGGCGGGCGCCATGAGTGCGCCCAAACGGACCCAGACCTGCCAGGGCACGCTAGAGGCGGGAGCGGGGTGCAAGCTGCCCCCCAAGGCCAAGCCGCCTGCCGCCCACCAACATGCTGCCCGGGCAGACAAAGGCATCATGGAAGTAGAGGCCTCCCCCCAGGAGACCGCCCCAGGTGTGCCCTCCCCCGGCAGCCGCCGGGCGGAGAGCTCCCCGGGGGCCTTCCTCCTGCCCCCGCCCTCG
Source organism: Tetraselmis striata (assembly GCA_006384855.1). Classification (NCBI taxonomy): domain Eukaryota; kingdom Viridiplantae; phylum Chlorophyta; class Chlorodendrophyceae; order Chlorodendrales; family Chlorodendraceae; genus Tetraselmis; species Tetraselmis striata. Next base: position 89,453 of record VCJN01003245.1, on the reverse strand, counting down.
GAGAGCACGGAGCTGGACAGCCTTGGCATCAGCAGCACCTATAACATGCCGCAAGGAGGAGTGCTGCAGGCTTCCGACCCGGCGCCTCCCTGCTCCGCGCCGGTACCGCTGCTCACCGAGCCTTGCCAGCTGGACTGGAGCCACGGCCCGCAAGAGCCTGGCTGGAGCATGAACGACCTCAACGGGCGGAACGAAACCTTCGACGGCCTCTCTACCCCCCGCAATGGGCTGGAGGCCAGGCTGTACCTCGCGCAGTACACCCGCCTCATGCTCGAGCTGGCGGGGCGCGCTGCGGAGGTTGGCCGGCATGGCACAAAGTTGCAGTAAGGCGAAACCTCATGTCTGGTTGCACCGCATCACGTCCCCACGATGACTGCGCGCCAGAGGAGCAAGCCTGCTCGATCCATCATGCCAGGTCCATTGGGCATGCGCCAGGCGAAAGCGCCCTAACATGACCCAGCACAGCAGACGAGCATTCTAGCCCCCCCTCCCCCCGCCCCCCCCACCCCAGGGCCCCTCTCCATTCACGGCTCCTCCGCGCGCAGACACCCACCCACACACACACACACACCACGGCCGCCACTGCAGGACTACATATTAGATGGCGCATTCAGGGTAGCAGGTAGGTGGCTGTGCAACATCGCCCCATTACCGGCTGTAACAGGCACCTGCCCGTCCACCTTGAATCAGGGACACAGGGCAGAGCCACGCGCTAGCCTGGCTGCTATAGCTGCCAAAGCACTGCCTCAGATATGGCATGACACCGGGCAGACCCGGGCATCTGGCCTCCGGGAAGATGAACCTCTTAAGAATTAGCCAAATGCCGCGGGGTAGAGAGGGAAGGGGGGGGGACTCGGTGCGCTACTGTAAGCCTGCTGCCTTGGTTCTGTACATGTGAATTGGCCTACAAGCGCTTCGCCGCCGGCAGCTACTGCCGCCTGAGGTTGTCCAAGCGAGCCTGGGGGCCGCTCAGTCAGCAGGGGCGGTGGCAGGCGTATCAGCCGGCACAGCCGCACAGCCGGCAGAGGGAGGTATCAGTCGTAAAAGCGTCAGGCAGCGGAGCCTGCCAGCAGCAGCTGTGCGCGCACCTGCAAGTCAGAGTCGATTCCCTCTGCCTCTGCCATTGGCGCTGGGGCCGCCTGAGTAGGAGCCGCCACGGCCTGCCCGGGCGCGGATAGCAGCTGCAACGGGGGGTAAAGGGGGGTCAGAGCTCTGCGAGGCCGGCAGGCACAAGGGAAGGGGGGGCGGGGGGAGGGGGGGCTTTCTCCTGTAGCTCGCAGGCCCAGTGGTGCAGCAGGCCTCACCTCGTTGGACAGGCCGATGCCTAGCTCGTCCATGACCTGGCTCACGAGCTCGTCGCTCTCCTCTTCCTCCTCCTCCCCCTGCAGACATGATCCGCACTCTCAGCCCACCCATGCCGTGTTGTATGGTGGCGGATGGGAGGTGTTGCGCAAATAACAAGGGGGGGTTCTGCCACTGTACACACCTCAAACGCGTCGTCGATGGCATCCCCCATCATCTCGGAAGACATCTCCATTCGCTCGTTCTGCCGCTCAAAATCGCGCATGATTTGCTGCAGCTTTGGCAGGTTCATGTTCTTGTTCATGGCGCCCATTGCCTGTTGGGGGCAGAGGGGGAACTGACCTGTCAAGCAGCGCCTACATGTACGGCTGGCCATCGGGAGGGGAGTTTTCTTCTTTCTGGAGAAGAGAGGGGGGGTCCGTCATACCTTCGTTGCGCCACGCATGGCATCTCCCATCGCCTGCGTGGACTTGAGCGTCTACACAGGCACAGGGCAATCGCAGTCAGCAGAGCCGCACCAGGTGATGGGGTGTCCAAGGGCAGGATCCATCGACGAGGGTGCGAGGGTAGGCGTGCCTGCAGCCGGATAGACACTGCTTGAAGTTGGGACTTCAGGTGGATCATTTTGGTGGTGGCGTGGCGGTTGCGCACAAGCGACTTGGCCATGATCTTGACGGCGTCCTGCAGGACAGGGGCGAGGATACGGTGGTGGTAGCGGCTCAGGTGCCTGCTCTGCGCTAGGCGCGGGCACGAGGGCGCGAGGCGGGGCGCCAGAGAGGGCGCGCACCATTTGGTTCTGTTTCGCCGCTTTTTTTATCTCGTTTATGAGTTTCTTCTCCTCATTCTGCAGCTGGCTGCGCTCCCTGTCCAGCTCGCGGATAGCTTTGTCCAGCATGCGCTTGTTCTCCCGGAGCATCTCTGCGCGGACAGTTCAGCGCGCCTCACAACACCCCGAGGGTGCGCGCCCCGCGTGCTCGCGACTGTGCCACGCCACACGACAAGCGCTGCTCCCGGTGCTGTGTTGCGGGAAGGCGCTCGGCGCACCTGCGGGAGTTTTCTTCTTGCCGAAGAGCCACTCCATGTTGCCTTACTCCGCTGGCGCGGGGACTGTCTAGCTGGCGCGGTGGTCGGGGTTGGGGTGTTGACTGCCGTGTGCGTAGAGCCAGTCGTCGGTTGGACTAGCGAGCTAACCTGTACAAGTGGCACTGGAAGTGTGCGCTGCTGTTAGGCGAGTTGACGCCGTGCTTGCGCGGGGCGGGGCCGGGGCCCGCTGCCCGGCACGGGTGTGGGGCCCGGGCTGTCAGAATAATCGCGTGGCGGGGGGGTTCTCACTCAGCAGAACGAACTACTGTACTGTTTTTTTCCCGCCACAGGACTGGCGGACAAAAACAGTAGACAGGACTACCCGTACCGGCACAAGTGTAGTCGCTATATTAAAGGTAGCTAGACCCTTGGCTTGCAGCGCCCCTACGACGTCCGTTTCGGCAAAGATCTAGTTACGGGAAACCTTGGGTAGGCGGAGCTGCGTTCTGGTCAAGCGGTACATAAAGCAAATTGCCGAACATCTGGCATCTGGTAGAGTACGGGTAGGTGTCACCTACAAAAAGCCCGGTAAGGATTATTACATAACAAATAATTACATGAGCTAGCAGCAGAAGGCGATAATATCAGGATTTCAAAGTTGAGTCTGGTTGTGCCAAAAGGTCGCGCAGGCTGTTTTACACGGTCAACAGCCGAAATTGGCAGGAAGGTAAAGTGAAAAGCGTGGAGGGAAAACGGAGTCAGGGAGGGCGCTGCGTGGAACGCAGCGAAAACTGGAAGATGGCAGGCTCAGCTGTTATGGCTGCTTTTATGTCTACTCGTGCTGCACCCAAGAAGGGCGCAACGACAGGTGCCTAGTTCCCGCACCACTGAGCAGCACTTGTGGCTGAAAAGCGGTTAGGTCAAGGGAGGAAACCCCATGAACTAGTTTAGATCATTTCGAAGTTGAGTCTCGTTTTGCCAGTCATAGCCAGTCAAAGTTGAGTCTGGTTTTGCCAGTAAACCGAGGCCACGAGAGCTCGGAAGTCGTGTTGGTACTCTGTGGTGGGAGCAGACACAATCAACTCGGCATGTTCGACGAAGCTGTAAGCTACATTAGCATGCAGAGGAACTCGCAAAGGGGCGGCTTCTAGACGTCGCTGCCGTAGCATCATGCCACGACGAGCCGCAGTAAGGTGTAGGCTGTCCTTGGCGATTGGGTCGAGGTTGTGCAGCTCGAAGAACGTGTTGATTGCAGACATGTAGGGTTGCAGTGACTTAGCTCCAATGTGCCCTCGCTCACCAATCCAGGCAACGTGCCGGACGACAGTAGCAGTGGTCGCCTCCAGCGGGCTGATGTTCTCGGAGTCGTGGCAGAACTCTACGAACTGAGACATTCTGCCGGCGTAGCTCTTGAATGTCTGAGCGGTGAGGGAGTTGGAGAGCAAGTCGAGCGTCCGCTGTCCTAGTTCGTCTGAGCCAAAAGCATGATGCAGTCGTGATCGCAGTGCATCAGCCTATGGGGCGACAGCTTCGGGCTCTTCAATTACGTAAGTGCGTCGTTTTACCGACAGAGTACCAGGAGGGCGGCTGCTATTTGCAAAGTACTCGGCAGCAACGGTTAGGTTCCCGGCGGTTGGCCGGTAGTTGCTTGACGGGTTTGCAGTAGTGCCAGTACGTACGGGTTTGCGGGGCTAGGTTCAAGTAAGAGGGCCGCCCCGCGCGCCCCTCGCGCTCGTAGCGCCCGTCACGCGCGTAACGTACACGCGCGAAGCTTGGTCGTTGCGAACCGGTTGTAACACGCAGTGTGACAATCGACGGACGCAGTGATGAAATGGTACGGGAGGCGGTTGGTTGAGCCGCCATTGCATGTGCAAGTGTGCGGATGGTTGAGCCGCACTCGGATGTAGCTGTAGGAAGAGCCGCACCGAGGAAGGTCTAAATGAAGTCTGTAAGGTGGGCGGGGGGGGGGGGGGGGGGTCAGGTCATGAAACATGGCGCTCATCCCGTCGTTGAGTTGCAAGGGTGCGCTTTGCGGCGGTCACCGAAAGGTGGCCTCGCAAAGCTCCAGCAGCTCCGACGAAAGGCGCCCCACACCGTCACTCGTGCTCACCTTCGCGGCCACGCCCGCATCCACCGCCACGTCCTCGTCCACGCCCGCGCGCTGCAGCTGCTGCCGCTACCCGAGCAGTAGGGGTTGCTTTGGCGCTGCTGGCCACTGCCGCCTCGAAGATGCGACGCTCGTAGTCCCTCATGAGGTCCACAAAAATCGCAGAACCCAGATGCTCATAAGCAGGCTGAAAGTGCTGGGCTCGCAGCACGTCCAAAACACCATGGTCACCGTGCACACGCTTGACCTCGTTAAGCCTTCGTAGGAAGGCCAAACGAAAGCGAAACGCCTTGTCGATGGCCTCGGCGTGGTTCCGAGCTCTCGCGAGGTAGGGGGTGAAGTCCTGACTAGCAGCAGGGACGTAGGGCAGCAGTTCGTCGAGTGCCACGAAAAGTGCGGCCATGTGGGCGCCGAAACACGACATCCATAGATACTCCTCCCGGGCCGGCAGACGCCGGTCATCTTGCTTTAGGTACTCGTTCGTTAGGTCGGTGCTCAAGGGGAAGAGTCCAGGCACTCGGCTGACCGGTCGAACGGCCTCGTAACCAGACTCTGCTCGTTGCAGTAGCTCTGGCACCGCGAGGAAGTCATCCTCGTCACTCACGGATTTTGCTCCGACACGGCCGCTCTAGGCTAGCTCTAGCAAGTCGGGGCGCTCTGCGGCTCCTCCGCTGCAAGTCGGCTGTCCCGCAATGCGCTACACGGAACCGGAACCATGTGCTCCTTCTCCATCAACAACGCGCTCACGAGCCGTCAATTGGGGCAACGCTGCGGCAAGCTCGCGCAGTAATGTAGACCGGGCCTTCACGTCTGCGTGTAGCGACTCGAGCGTCGGCTCAACGACGGGTTCTTCTCCATCTGGCATGGTAACGCACGGACGTACGGATGAGAATATCACACACGGGTGGTGAGCCGGGTGTGGTCTTGAACAACCTGGGGTGACCTTGCTCGCAACAGATTACGAGACAGTTTTAACATCGCTGCGTGGAACGCAGCGAAAACTGGAAGATGGCAGGCTCAGCTTTTATGGCTGCTTTTATGTCTACTCGTGCTGCACCCAAAAAGGGCGCAACGACAGGTGCCTAGTTCCCGTACCACTGAGCAGCACTTGTAACTGAAAAGCGGTTAGGTCAAGGGAGGAAACCCCATAAACTAGTTTAGATCAAATCACCAAAAAAGGACAATCAGAAAGGTCCTCTACAACATCTGCAAGGTGGAAGGAGGAACATGAGAAGAAGCAGAATGGGCACGAGCCCACGCATCAGACTTGGTCATCTGCACACCGGCAAAGAGAATGCCGCCCAGGGTACCATGCACGCAAGCCGAGACCCGCTGCAACAGCCCCCGCCGTGTGCGCAACAGGTGACAGCGGAAATCAGCAAGTTGGCTAGTGACAAAGTTCCGAAGTGCCTGAACGGATTTACCACGAAGGAAGCATGAGGTCGGGGCGGAAGGACCGCCAGGGAAGTTGCGCACAACCAACAGCACCGCGAAGACGTAGACCAGCACCGTCAAAGCGGACTTCCCGAGACGGCCGCGGTCCTCAACCACAAAAGGGTGGTACCGGTGAACACCCTGCACTGGGGCGGAAGACGCCCGGTCCGCTCCCAACTTACCCTACTCCGCCTCGGTCGCCGCGATTCCCGGGGTGCTCCAGCGGGGGTCGTTGCTCCAAGTGGGGTTCGTGGAGGACACGCACGCGAAGTCGATCATGTAACCGCACGCCGCCCCCCCCCCCCCCCCCCCACCCCGCCAGCGTCAAGTCCGACGGCCGCGAGCGGTCCGCTAGGCGCAGCCCACTCGTCTCAAGGGTCAAGTCGCCGGCTCCCGAGCGGTCCCGGTCAAGCACCGCCCCCGCATCAATTGCCACAGATGCCCACAGATTTTTCAAAGCGGTATGCATGCGGTGCTTGTAGTTCACTGCGGGGCATATGGGTAGATGATCCACAATGAAATCCGTAGCGCTCCGGTTCGAGCCATCCGTAGAGCGAAGCCATAAGGGATCAATACCACACGTGGGGGCAGGGCAAGTGACAAGCGCGGAACCTCCGCGCGGGCAAGGCCCAGTACCCGCGCAGCGGCGACCGAACAAGCAGCATGCGGAATCTTGCGGGCTGACTCGTGATCCGACTGGAAAAGCGATAGCGAGCCCAGCCCGCACGCGTTGTACAGGCGCAGGGTATCAAGTCGCGAGGCCGCGGCACCAATACGCTAGAAGCTGGGATCGAGGGCCACGAAGTCACGCAAGCGAATCGCACGGCTGAAGTGGCGTTGGACAACCATGGTCGTGGGTTGGTCATCGGAGGTCGCACCCGAACCCGTACCGGAGGGCGGAGCAGTAGAACCTGGCAGCGATTCTGGGAGGGAAACACTCGCTGCTGACGGAGGGTGTGCCACTAAATCGCCAGGCGACGGTATCTTCTGAGCTGCATAAGCGGATGTAGTAACGGTATTGGCAGTACTCGTACCATCGATAGGAAACGATTGCTGGGCAGCGGAGGCGGCCTCACCAGTACCAACTCCAAGAGGAGTGGCCGTAAAAGGAGATGTGGTGACGCGCAGTCCTCCGCTAGTGCTCGTACCCGTACGGGCCGTGTAACCAGCTGCTGGATCCGATGCCGCGGTGGTCGTAGCATTACTGACCGTAAGCAACTCGAAGATGTCGTGGGCGTGCCCATACGCCGCGCGTGCACGCCGCACATCTTCTTGCGGTAACGTGGTTAGGGCCCGTACAATCTCGTACACGCGGCGCGTCTCACGCGCCCATGACAAAGCACTCGTAGCCACAGACGACACCTCGGCGCGGACCGCCTTGTATAAGGGGCCAAGGGCGGGCCCGTACTCCCGTACCGGCTTTGGCAGGACAACCGATTGCGCGGAATAAAACGCCGCAGGGGCCCCTGAATGCAGCAAGGCCAAATTCAGACCGCCAAAATCCGCGGGCATACTCATCTGAACGATTGCAGCCTCCATGCGCGGTGTAGATTGGTCGCAAGCGTCCAGGCCAAGCAGCGAAAACGCAGCCGAAATGTTGGCGGCGTCAAAGGCCTCCAAGAAAGGGTCCAGCTCCGACGGCTGCATCATGCGGCTGAGGAAGCCAGTCTGCCGCACCGCGCACACGACCAGCAACCGCATGGCCCCATGGTGGCAGCCGTATCCCGACGTGCCAAAGGAGGCGATGCGCTCCAACCGTGCCGCGTGGGCCTCCCGGCGCCGCCCCAACGCGCCGGTCATCCACTCGGGGTAATGGCTAATAGGAGCACCCAGGTACACGGCGCCATTACATAACAAATCCACCGCTAAAAGCATAAACGTTTTCCCGCCCCCGGGACACGACTGGCAACAGTGCAGCCCTTGCAGCGTCTACTCTATCTACGACGGCCGTTAAGGCAGTTACGGAAAGCGCTGGGTGGTAGGCGACGCTCCATTACAGTACAAGGCTACAAGCAAGTTGCCGAAGTAGCATTCTGCAAGACCAATTGGACGCCAATGACTTAGGCTAGTGACGTACAAGCATAATTATTATGCGATGATATGTAGTCAGTCCCTTAGCATGTGATCGTGGTCATTGGGTTTCCGTGATTCCGAAATAAACACAATTTGTCCGATTATGCCGGATACATGCCTCAGCTGCCATGATTTATCCCCATTTAAATGATCTGAATCCCCTAATCTTGGATATGTTTTCCTACGGCGCCCCTACGCAGTCTGAAAAATCCCGAAATCATTCCCATCCGTGTTTGGTGGTGCTCGCCCACGAGGTTCCCGTCTTTGTCCGGAGGGGATATGCATTTACCTTAAATGCTAAACTTGATTCGTTTATGTCTCTCGACTGGTGAGGTGGTGTGGTACCCTTCCTAGGGTCATCATACCCTGCCCTCAACTTCTGCCTCTCGCCAACCTAGGCCACTGTCACAACTCATGGGGCATAATGCACTTATCTGGCATATTTACTATTGTTGATGACTTTGCTGAAATACACATTAATCTTCCCAATAATGCCCCAATTTGGGCTATTTTGCCTTTAGGTGTGTATTTCGTCATTGATGTTGCTCACATTAATCTTCCCTATGTTTCGAGTCGCATGCCTTGCTTTGTGGGCTTGCCGGAATATACACGAGAGAAACGTTGCATACAGAAAATGTGCGGGGGGGGGGGGGGGGGGGGGGTGGTGGCTGGATGTCATGGCCGTTTCTAATTCGTTCTCGCCTTGCAGCGCAATCAAGACAGGGCGCAGTCCCTGCGATCGGTGCAGCACAACTCCTTTGCGACGCCTTCACAATGCGAGAGGCATGTGACCAACCGGCGCCGTCGCGGAGTTCTGACAAAAAATGAGGCTTGGGCGGGCAGTGTGGCCACCCGTTGGATACTACCCCAGAGATATGTACCGAATGAAACATTGGCGTCTTCTTCAAAGGGGAAGGGACCCCCGTCTGAGTGTCGCGCGGCCGACAATTGTCAAAGACCTCCGACAGCACCGCCTTGTCCCGAGCTGAAGGAGCAACAGCAAAAACGCGGCACGGGGCGGTCAACGCCTGTGAAATTCAAATCCTCTACTACGCAGTCATGTCAGCCACCCGTCGACTCACCGTACCTTCTAGGGCGGAGTCCAGCCCCCGGCTCGTGAGAGTATGGGATTGGCTGTCGACGGAGGCGTTCTTACCGCCAGTGCCCATGTCAGATCCTGCTGGGGGAGGGGGAGGGGGAGGGGGGGGGGGAGGGGGTGGCGCCGCCTCGGGTGCTTGGTTCAAGATCTGGGCACGCGTCGCGTCGGGCACGCACGAGGTAAAATACAGCGTGACGACACCCTCATCGGACAATTGAAAACCTGCCTCAAGCAGGTTCTTCTTACCGGCTTCGCCGTAATGCTTTCGCTCAGCGCAATTGTTCATTATGTCCGCGAGAGCATAGCTGAACGCGTCCTCGCCCTGGGGTTACTCTGGGTGAACGCGGATATGGCTGTTGGTCGCATGGCCGCAGAACAGTGCTTGCCGCACGTCCTCAACCCGTGTTGCACAGAGCACCGAGTGGTATGGTCATGCCTCAAGGCCTCAGAGCTTTGCCGTACGTAGGGGAATTAGCTTGGCGTGGGTGGCCATGATGGAGGGTGCCGGGGGACGAGCAACTACGGTATTGTCTCGCGGCCCGAGTCACGGGTGCGAGTGTGCGTCAAGTAGGCGCAACTGTTGCTTTCAAAAAAACTAAGTCCGGCGCCGCGCCTGGGCGACTTCTCATCGCGCTCCGCTGTTATATATAGCGCACTCCGGCTCGCTGCGTAGCCATAGCGTAATTATATCCAGTATGACGACCGTATTTAGCGTCAACATGAGGACACATTTGACACGCATATTCTACTATATATATTCTACAATCTTAATTCGGCCGTAGGTCCCCCGTATTGGGGAATGGGTCGCGTAATCTGTCGTAATCCGCTTTTGATTCGACGGTACGCGTCTGCACAAGCCCAAGCACAAGCCCAAACAGTGAGACAAGCGGCTACCTACGTCATGGCTACTGCTAGCGGCTTGTAGTGCACACGCAAGGCACACGGTGCAACAAAGTTGTCGGCTTCTCCCAGCGACCGCCCCCAAACCCAGGCACTCAACCATCACCCACCCGCCGCCGGCACCCATCGTTACCAACCATATCCACGGTTCCTCGCCTCGCCAAGTATGGGCAAGCGCTAACGGGCGCACGAAGCGTACGACGGCGTCTCTAGGAAGTTCAGCCAGACCTCATATCACCCGGCATTTGGTCGTGAGGGGGTGCATCCATCTTGAGCCGGGGTGGATTCCAACCCGCGTGATTGACTACACCGACATGTATGCTTTTCTCGACAGGGGACATACATGTCCGGGGATCTTCAGGGGGCAGAGGGTCTCCGGGGCTGGAAGTTCTTCCTCTTTGGCGCGCCCGAGGTTGTTAAAACACCCGGGTTTTTTATTTAGATCTGTTTAGTGAAGTCGACTCGACATGGCTCGAAGCGGCGCGGGCTCATCAGATGTACCGCGCCCTGGAGGTGTGCATCGAGAAGGACCCACAAGGGAATCCAAAGCTGCAGGAAGCCTCTGTCGACCAGTTCAAGTTGTTCACGGCAATGGCGCTCGTGGCTACGGCATTGTTGTCCCGCTACATGCACTGATCACACCCATGACACGCCGACCAAGGTGCGTAGACAGATGGAGGCTGCCAATAATTTGGAAGCCGACGTGGCGGGTGGCATTGTCCCCGATTACCCGCACCCAACAAGTGCAGATGCAGCACTCAGGGCATGCTTCCTGCCGTACCCCAACATCCCGTGGGGCATGGACCGGGTCACCGGGCCAGCGGCCGCCGTAATGACGCCCATCATGCAGCAATGGGTAGATAGATACCGGCAGCCGTGATCTTGTTCGATACTGGTAGACTTCGCAAAATTCTGCAATGAAACCAGCTCATGAGATGCTCCGCCCCCCTTGGGAGAGTAGACTGCGGGCAGATGAGGCCTAGTTGGGCCATTAGCCAAAGTGCTTATTAAAGATACAGATGAGGCATAGTTGCCCATAGGGAGTACATTATCGAGTAGCAGCACGCAGAGGTGTTGTCAGTAATTCTAGCATTGTGTATCAGTCTGACAAGCCTTACCCCAATGAATGTACAAACTGTGTCACATGCTCCCTTTGCAGTCCCACGTACCCAGCAAAGTGCCAGCTGTTTAAAACCGCCGTTGATTTAGCTGGCCAAGGGGGCTAGCTTCTGGGCGCTGGGCGCTGGGTGCGCATGGCATCGGCGGCGCCGGGGCCGTGCGCGGAATTGCTGGGCATCATAAATTAAATCGATTACATTTACCATCTCTACAGAGATTCAGGTAGTAGTGTAGGGTCACACCGCGCTCCGTTTCAAGCGGCGTGTCCTTGTCTGAATCCGCACGCACGAGGAGCATGGCATCAATCAAGTCGGAATCCCTTCAATACATGGCAACGAGCACGCACCGTCGATCGGATGCCACATCTCACTCGCATGCAAGACCGCCGGAGGAAGCAATCACGGTCGATGAGCGTGTGCGGCAACTTGAATACAACACCGCCATGGAGGCTTCAAAGCCAAGGGCGGTAGCTTCTCGTGTTACTCAGCGTATCTAAGAGGAAATGACCCGGACTGCAATGCAGGCCGCACAAGCAAGGGCGGCAGCTTCTCGTGTCACTCCACTTGTCCAAGGCGACGAGACACGGACTGCAATGCAGGTCGCACGAGCAAGAGCCGCGGCTTTGAGGATCTCTCGCAAGTCAAACTCGCTACGTAGAGGACACCGTGGGACAAGTGATTTTCTTCGCGACGCTATTTTTTTTGCGATGATCGTAAATACATATGACGCTCATTGGCAAGCTTGGACACACTTTAAAGCCATCAGGAGCAAAGTTGCCGGCGCGGCCTCCTACTTGGGGCACAAGGTGGGCCACATGCTCATGACTCTGGCGCCCGCGGTTTCGGTGCTCAACCCGACCATCGGAGCCGGGTTTGCGGGCTGACGGAGCGGCGACACAGGGCATCGGCGTGCTTGGCGACGTCGGCAAGAAGGCTCTCATCTCCGGCGGGGGGCGTGGACTTCGGTCAAGCGAAAGCGGCTTACGGTCAAATCAAAGGGGGCATGCAAAGCGTCAAAGCGGCGTACCAAAGCGGCTCAAAATCTTAGCGGATTATTAGAGCGGCGCTAGCCCCGCCCCTGCCCGCAAAATTAAGTTATTTGCATTGTGTATAAAATGTTTAGTTCCCTCGCTCGTTTTCAAGCCCAAACCCGCCTCTATCGCCGGCAACCCCCACCGGCAGACCGTGCCCGCCTGCAAAAGGCACTACGTTCGGGGGTCAACATACCATCCTCATATCAACATCCCGTGCGGCCGCCGCGGTCACTATCTCAACACCCGCATGTCCGCGGGTTCGTGAGCTTCTGAGTGGTGGCTCGAGAGCGCGCTCGCTGCCTCATCTGACGGCGCATATTCGTCCGCCATACATCCCGTTGCTGCAGCCACAGAGCGCGTCCGTGGATCACTCTCGCACACACGTTCCCGCGTTGTGGCCCGGACCCTGAACCGAGCGCGCATCACTCATCCATCCCGCCTCGTGCGGGACGCGGGCCGCTTTTAATAAGCGGCTTGTGTTGATGTTATTTTTATATAAATAACATCAGGGCTTTCACAAAAGCGCACTACAACAGAACTAACATCAACTATGAAAGGTTGCCAACAAAAGAGAGACATAAGCCTGAAACCAAGGTCGAGCAGGAGGAGAGGGAGCCAAGAACCAAGAAGGAGCCAAGGGAATCACGAAGTCACTTAGCTGCAAGGCACTAAAGGAACCCCCGACCCGGGGTAGGCTATCATGCGCGGCGAGGACGCTTGCAGCCAATGACCCGGGTCATAGCAACACATGCCGACGAGCGACGCGACGCAGGCGCAGGAGCACCATCACGTGCCGCACGCGCGGCCGCGACCCCGCCAAGAACGTTGTCTGCATGTGCCATGCTGATGAGCAAGGAGAAACGGCGGCGCCACGCAGACAAGAGCTGGCCGAATTTTTGGCCAGTGTGTGCTTGGCTAGCTTTCGCGAGCTCCACCAAGAAAGCCTCGGCGTGCGGGGCCAGCGAGCCAAACTCGGAAACGGCGAAAGGAACACAGCGAAGCATGCCGGCAGCGTTTCAGACACCCTCGTCATACTTCTGGATTTTGCGGCGCTCTGCAGCCCGCAAAGCAGTCGTTGGATCCGAGGTTGACACGCCGAGGATAGGGGCAATGGTGGTATCGACAGCAACCGTGTTTCCGCGGATGCCGCCATACCCAAAAAGCCCAACATCGGCAGGCCGCCCGTCGCTGCCCTTCGGGAGAGAAACAAGCACCGACGGGTCCGTGAGGATCTGGACACCCACGCCCAGCGCGGACTTCACGTCGTGGCAAATGTCGGAAAGGCCATGTGCCGCCCACTCGTGTGCGGCGTGATTGGAGTCGCCCCTAGAGCAACGTGCCACGTGATCAGCGTATGCGACCGCCCAAGTTCAAGGAGTGAACTCCACGCCAGCATCCTCAAAACGGGCAAGCATACCTTGTACCGAGAAGGAGCAAGAAGCACAAGAGCATGGCTCGCCAAGGGAGAGGACAGGAGCCGCCGGAAGGCCAAATGGGCGGCAAGCGGCAACACGGAACATGGAATCGTAGTACTCACGGGAACGCTCACGGACTTCACCAAGGCGACCCTCACTTGGAGGATCAGTCACCAGGAACGCCGTCGCAGCGCGTAAGAGGCGGCCTCGGAAGCGGTTGCTGTCAGGGCCGCTTGTAGGCATACGCGCAGCAAGCTTTGCGAAACGGACCGTGTGAATGCGGTGGCTCAGGGTTTCTTGTACTTTTCGCATGGAGTGCAAGGGGAAGTCCGAGTAATGCGGGATAGCTTGGAGGTCGGCCGCCGAGCGCATTGCAGACGCCGGCTCAGCCCCGGCGGCCGAGCAGCCGGCACGGGCAACGTGGGAGCGCTTCGAGGGGAGCAGCTTTAGGGCAGAGGCCAACGGCCCCGCTAGATCTTCGAGCACCGCGTCTCCGCACTCGTCAACGACACGTTTATGAGTTGATGTTATTTTAGTACTGCTTGTATGTTTATGTTGTAATCCTTGCGATATATGTGGATTGGTTGCCCTGGCATCTTCAATTCACACAAGTACATCTATAAGTACATCCGGGCGCTTTTCGAAATAAACCCTGCTACTCGAGTACTCACTGGTACTACCGGCCTGTACCACCCCGCGCAATATTGGAAACAACTGTACGAGTACTGGTACCAGGGGTTACCCCTGCTGGTACCCCGTACTGGCAGGAAGCAGCGCAGCGATGGGTTTGGTTACACGGGGTAGAGTTGGGCGAAGGCAAAGTACTACTGCGGGCGGCAGGCCGGGTGGCGAGCCGGTCGTCTGCCCGCCAATACCCTGCTCATGCATGTAACTCCGGGCACCTGCATGTACTGCGGCTACAGCGCAGTGTTCCGGCCCTTAGCGACTAGTGTGTGCGGCGCGGGACCAGCTTGCTGATGTAGGGCGGCAATTAACTTTTAGCGACTACCGGTACCTGCGCAGGTCCTCGTCGCGGCCACCCACAGACCAACGCAGCAGGCGTCGAGTCTCTCTCAGCAGTCGGGCTGCAATACGCAACTTTCAGGTTCACAGCATTTCCTGTTGCGCTTCGGCTGCTGCTCGACGAGTCGCGGTGCGGATAGCTCATAGCTGGCGGCGGCTGAGCGGCGCACATGCTCGGCGGTTTTTGTCACGTGATGAAACCAACACCGAACTCGTCGTCGGATAAGCAGCGTCCAACAGTCCCGTACCTGTACAACGAGTATCCGCATTGCGTCTGAGCGGGACTCGATCAGCCCAGCATGGGCTGTGCAGCTTCTACGATTTCCGACAACAGTGAGCCCCGGGGTATATCCGAATTGCTGTTAGCTCCGTTCCAAGCCCCGCAAGGCGACACCACCCGCGAACTACTCATCGCTATTGACCCCTCACTTGCCTGCGAGAAAGCGGCCGAATTCAGCAGGGAGTTCGATGCTCTTCCGGGCTGTATTCGCCGTTCGCTGGCTAATTTGCAGACCTTCAGCGCCACAGCCTTCGCAGAGGCCTGCACGCGACCGCTGTCGCTGATCTCGTGGTTGACTGCCGGCGCAGCGGCTCAGACGATAGGGCATGGGTTCGACCACTTTCCCAGCCTGCTAGGCGCGCTGTGTCGGGCCGTCCGGAAGCAAGGGGCGAGTGCTCAGCTGCGGAAGGTCGACACTCTTCAGTTCTTGCATATGCAACTACAGCCGAGTGGCGCCCTGTTCCGAGTGGCTGTTTCGCGGCCGCTACTGGTGATAGCGCTGTGCCTATCTGCGCTCACCTACAACGTGTCCCTCTCGAAGACTCTCAGCAAGAACCGCTCCCAGACTACGGGCGGCGCCCCTATGAACCGGGCGGGCTCGACCAGCCGGACCAGGTCAGCTGGGATCGGTCGACGGAGATCCACCTTGCACACCACGAAAGTTGAAGCGGCGATGCACTTTCTCTCGAGTACCGCGTACCTGCAGGCCTGGCCACCGGCAGCTCGCTTGGAGCTTCTCGCAGCTGTGCTAAGTATTAACAAAGTTGGGGACCCAACCCACTTCAGCGCAATGATCAACAGCGAGGCCATCGCTAGCATGTCGGACCAAAAGGACGAGTGTCTACTGAAAGGCACACTGATCATGGCCTCCCATTCGCATATGATGCGTAAGTTGGCCTTCCACAGGGCGTGGTGCGTTCAGACGGCAGGCGACCTGCAGGGCTGCAGTGTGTCCGCAGCTGGAGACGACTTCGTGTACTGCTTTGGAGTCGATGACACCGAATCTGATCGGTTCGTACGAGCACACAGCTGGGTCCTCAAACACATTATGATCCCATTTGCTGCATTTTGGGCTCGCCTGGCAGTTGTGCCCAGTGCTCAGGCGGTCTGCCGCTCGGTCGAGCGGTTGCAGCAAACATACGAGGATTCGTTGCGTCAAAAGCTCAGTGCCCGCGGCGGCAGCTCCTCTGGCCGCCGCTCTGGGCCCAGCATGCGCAAGGTGCTGCTAGGAAAGTCAAGGAAGGTTCTGGCAAAGACTGATGCTGTTTCCGCCGGACTGTGCCCGTTGCTGCAAGGGAACAGAGCGGGTGTAGAGATCCCATATGACTCGGTCGCCATGCTGTCGGTGTGCAAGATGTACAATGTCAACGCGGATGAGCTTCTGTATGTGCGACGGATGACAAAAAAGAACCATATTGCTGTCTAGGCCTGGGAGCGATCAACTAGGATACATTCAGCTCACATTAGTATACATCTGATGTGTTTATGCAACAAGCAAAAGCGCGGTCATTAGTGACCCCTATGTGATGATGTCGGAATTTTGTGCTCTCACTAGGCGGCCGCTCATGGCATGTCTTTGCATCTCTGGAGCAGCCTAGTGTAATGTCCGCCGTGGTAGAACGACACATATTTCATGTCGCGTTTTGCCATCCCCGCCCTCTACCAATTTCGCCACTCATCATTGCTGTGGATATCGCGGGTGTTCCGTATCCTTGTATCAATGCGGCATTGTTTGTTCCTAATCAATTCCTCATCTGCTTGTGGCAAACTGAACACAGAACAAGCTCGGCCAAATTTGGGCGTAGTTAGGCTCCGAAACAGGTTGAGTACCTGTAACGTATCAATCTCCATGTTAATCCGGGCGAGTGCCCTGACAGCTAAGCGATTCCTCCCCGCACGGATCAGACCGTCCTTTCCGGTCATAAATCATGAGCCCCCGGTGCCTTGACGCAGTTCTTACGCGTACATGCAAATAATCCAGAGATACACGGATGGCGTGTCATGCCGTACCATACCGCACCATACCGTGCCATGATAGCGGACTGCAGAACGGCCCTGCCGAAGTGCCGACCTTAATATTGCAGCATTTGTGCGAATAGGGACTTTCTCGGATGATAACGGCGCAGAAGTTCTAGCGCAGCAACAAACCACTGTCCCATGGCATAACAACGGTGTGTCACATGACAACTACACTGTGCGTATCCAAGCGCGCAGAGCGACAAGTGTGGCAGTGCAGATGATGGGTTCTGTTACTCAAGTCAGCTGGTGCATTGGACCATCCGCTACTCGCGGGCAGGAATACCCCTTGCCGGTGAATAGCGAACGAAGTCAGGACCCTCCCGCTTGACCGCTTCATTTCCTGTTGAACTTGGCGGTGCTGCCGGCGCCGCCCTTGTGCTTTGCCTCCAGCCCCTTGGCCGCGTAGCGCTTCTTGCGCTCCTCCTTGTTGTGCTCGCTGCGCTGCACGTCCTCACGCTCGCGCCGCTTGATGCCCTCCGCGCGGCGCCGCTCCGACGCCGCCGCCCGCTTGGCGGCCTTCTCGTTGCGGATGGCGTTGAGCTGCTGCATCAGCGTGCGCGCCCGCTTCTCCTCCGGCTCCAGCACCACCGCGCGCTTCTGCTCCAACGTCTTGCGCTTGCGCTTGGGCTCCAGCTTGGGCTTGCTCTTGAAGGGAAGCGCCGCCTGGAGAATGAGAGTGCACAAAAATGAGGGGTAGCTGGGGACCAATACTCAACCGTAGCAACCGGTCAAATCACTCCGCCAAAAAACCCCGTCGTTCCATGGGCAAGATTTCAGGACTAGGCATTGTGCTTGCGGCGTCCGAAGCCGATGGGGGTGTCATGTGCTCCGAAACCATGTCCCAGAGACGGTATATCCTTGGCAGTCCCTGCTCCAAAACAGCATCTAGGAAACTACTGCTGTTTTTATGGCGCTGTTTATACACCTTTCCAAAAACTTAGCACCTCCGAGAAAAAGCGCTGAGCGGGCACAGTTAATCTACGTTAAAGGCAAGGGGAAGGAGAGGCTTGGTCTTGACACTACGAGTCAGATTCCAGCAACATACTTGTCCCTGTAGCACAAACCAGGTAATCCAGAATAGAGATATCAAATGAAGCGATATTTACGGTGAACAGCTACACAAATATATATAAACCCCTTTGGTGCTTCGCTGTCAGTAATAACTTTTTGGGTTCCACTATCTATGTCAATCAATCGCACTTACAACTATATAAAGACCACAATCTTTATATCTATAATACTTATGTTTAGCAATTTATTCACAAAGTGATTCTTTGGTGTAGCCAAATCCAGCTCCATTTGATGCAACGAGATGACTCCGATGTAAAGCTCCGAGTTCATCCAATAACCTACTACGGGGTGAACCACGTATGCATTTATACTTCCCTGCCTAAACTCAAAACTCTACTAGCGAAACATATGCATGCTGCATTATATGAGAAGCTAAGTAACTGTTGCTGAGTTGGGATTTGTTGAGCTACCCGCGGGCACCGCAGTGTATCCTGCTCTGCCGCTAGTTGCCGGGCAGGCAGCAGCTGCCCAGGGAACGATGTGGGCAGCCCACCTGTAGCGCTTTGGGGACCTTCAGCGGGTTGAACTGGCGCGGGGCGCGCTCGATGGCGCGGTACAGGCTGTCGCTGTTGCGCGGCGCGCCGCGGCCCATCTGCGCCATCCAGGGCAACACCAAAACGGCATATCGTCAGATCCCAGCAACTCAGAAACCAATCCCCACCATGGCATCTCACAGTTGACCCGGTGAATACCATACAACAACAATCTGGAGTCTACAGATTGCAAAAATTGGAGCCCCCTCCCCTCCCCTCGCTCCCCTCCCCCACCCCCCCCCCCCCCTCAAAAAAAAAAACACAACAAAGGGGAAAACTATTCAAACGGAGGAATAACTCAGAATATCCCATGAACACATCACAAACATTCCGACGCAAAGGGGGCAAAACAACTTATCATGTTCTGGCCCCGCCGACCGAATGAACTGTTCAGTATATACCCAGCAGCGAGGAATCATCCGCATCTCTGATATACTTCTCCACCGGCATCCCTTCAGTAGTGTATCCGCCACCATGAATCGCGCTTTCATTTGTAGCACGGTATCAGCATGACGGCAAAAGGAAACGGAGTGAAGCAGCGCCGCAGCAGCATGAATACGACAAAAGCTGCAACGAAATACTGATGTCGGAACAACAAGGAATAAGGAGCACCCGGCACAAGGCAATTGGCATATGCAGACGAGCGAGAGCCGCGGGAGACCTTGTACAGGATTGGAGATACGTCTGTTTAATGTCTCATGGGTATTTATCCATTACCACTTTGCGGATGTTGCTGTTGGCATTTGTGGCAAAATGTGAAGGGGGGCCAAGGCAGGGAGGGGGGGGGGGGGGGGGGGCGCACCAGGCGGTTGAGCTGCCCGACAGTGCGCATGCCCACCCAGCCATCCTCCACCGCTGCCGCCCCGTTTGCCTCGGGAATGCCATCTTCCTCCAGAGGGATGGCGCCGGCGCGGGTGGCCTCCGGCTTGGCGGCCAGCAGGGCAGGCAGCCCCACGTCACTGTAGTAGCCCAGGCCCTGCCGGCGCCTGGCAAACACGTACCCGGGCTTGGCGCCTGGTTGGGAAGGGCGGCAAGGGTCATCGAGGGGAAGCAACGTGCCGATCATGTCAGCGAGGCTGATGGCTGCAAGATGTGACCGGACAGGCACATGGGCAGGCAAAGGGGCGCCGAGATACGCGAGAAGGGCGGGTGAGATGGCCCCAACTGCCCCGACGTTGTTGGCATTGCTTCGCGGGGACCGGATCGAGGTTGAAAAACAGGGTTGAGCATACGGAGGAATACACTCTTGCACAAGAGGATGCACAGCGCGGTGGTGTCACGCTGTTGTAATCGATCTACTGGTGGTCATGGTGGTGGACACAGGTAAGAAAAAGCGGAGGGTGGACAGCAGGACGACTTTGACGACAACTCAATAATGACACCCCTGACACAAGCTGCACACAGGCAGCGGATAGGGGGTGGCCCAACCGGTAAGGATGACCAAGGGGTTTGGGAGTTTTGGGTGGGTGAGGGGCGCACCGGCAAAGGAGGCTGAAGGGATGAACTCCACGCCGCTGGGCAGGGTGCTGGGAGCAGCTTGCGTAGCCTGTGCCTTGGGTGGGGGCGCCACCACTTCCGCCGCAGCTGCCTCCTCCTCCTCCTCTTCCTCCTTGGCACTGCGCTTGCGTTTGACGGAACGCACGGGCGCCGGCTTGTGCAGCAGGTTTGTCACCGGGTTCACAAACTTTGGCACCTCAACGCGCGTCTGCGGAAGGCGGGGACGGGTCAGATCGCCGTGGCGGCGTGCGATGCGGCTGCGGCTGCGCTATCGGCAGAAAGAGTAGCGGGACCCAACACGTGCGCCTGCACGCTGCATCATCTCTGTGCCGTGGCACAGGCACGGACGGCAGCTACGCCTCCATCGTGGAGAATTCCGATATTTCTTGGAAACATGTGTTGGGAAACATATGTTCCTAGGAGCATTTAGAACAATATAAATTCTGGAACAAATATAGTCAAATTTATTTTATTTGACTATATTTGTTAACGATAAGGCAGTCTATATTAAAAACATTTTCTTAAGATTTACCTTTTTAATCAATCATCACAATTAGCAAAAGAATGATACTGAAATTCATTATTTTTGGTCTTTATGTGCCCACACGACGCTCAACAGTAGGCGAAGCTCAGCCTTACGGCGCTTCAGGACATATGTATGCTCCGTCTCAGCATGTCCGGCGCCCTGTTGTGACAAGGACAGGAGACAGGAGACAGGATGGTGGGATGGGCATCCAAGGGGGGGGGGGGGGGGGGGGCGCACCCAGGCCCGCAAGAAGACGATGTCGCTCTTGATCAGCTTGTCTTCGAAAGTAGCACGAAAGTCGCCATCGCGGATGCCCTTTTGCCCGGGGCGGAGCGCCTGCACCATACGGCACACAGCAATGCAGATCTCGTCAAGCGGCAGCCAGGGGCATGTACGGCGCACGTACGTATACCCCCCCCCCCCCCCACACACACACACACATTACGCGCACGCGCATAGCCGTGTCTCGCACCTTTTTAATGGTGCCGCGGATGCCAGAGACGGTGCGGACGGAAGCGCCCTCGAACTTGGCCACCTCCAGCTGGCTGTTGAACATGCCCGTGACGAAGGCGGTGTTGCGATTGATGTGGCTCGGCGTGCCCACCAGCTTCAGCTTCTTCACCACCTTGGTGGAGGCGTCCAGCTCCAGGACGACGCCCGTGGCGGAGATGCGCCACCCGGCGGTGCTCTCCTGCGTCACGGGAGAGTGCCGCGCGGGCGCAGGCTCAGGCTTGGCACACCCAGGCGCCCAGGTGCAAGCGCACAGTGCACGGCAGGCTGCATGGCGACCATGTCCATGCGCGCACTCACAAATGCCGCCGCAGCATCCGCCCAAGAGGCTCGATCACGACCGGGCGTGTCCCGGATTTACCAGGTTGATGCATTAGCCCTTCGGGGTTCGAATGAGGCAATAAATGGTGTACGGGCTATGCCAGACCTACGACTGCAGTTGGGGCAAGAGGTCAACTGCTGGGGCGGCCCGCGAGTGCTTCGGTCGATCTTACTTTGGTGTTAGCATCAGCCCCCGCCTCTGCGCAAGTTCCAGAGACAAAACCGCAACGAAAGCCAACGAGGATGAGTGAAGACGCACCTACACAGACCCTTATACAATCAGCCTCAGGTCGGGCTTGAATGCAACCAATAAAAACATCCGCTCTAGTTTTGTCAATATTTGACCCGAGGCAGGTTGGGCGGGTTGTTATTAGCAGTGTTCTTATTTCTGTGTCGGCACCCGTCTGGGGGTACCCAGCAATCAATCTCTGCGACATGCCCGCAAACAGTGCAGTGAAAAACAGTCCCTGCAGCGAAGAATCCACCCTACCTGCAAAAGGCAAAATGTAACCATAGCGGACCTGTAGATAATATCATATCGCTTTCATATCGGTGGCAAGCGGCCCAATTTGCGGCTTGTATTCTGGGGTCTTGAGAGGATCAGATGCATCGGTATCCGGACAACTTTGATGTCGAAGCGCCCCTCGCAGCAATGGACTCGAAACATCATGGGCACATATCGGGCAGACGGCGCACACTCGCGGAACGGATACGTTGGTGTTAAATTACGCTGTTAAGGGATTGTTGCACAGCTTTCGCGGTGTTTGAAGCACCGCTGTATTGGCATCGACCGCACGCCAAGCAAGGCCATGCGCTTTTTGGCATGCGCATACGCGCGTCACTGATCAAAACGAATGCCTCCGCAGTGTGAGGGTCAACCCGGAAGAGCAGCCATGGGGTGTATGTTTGAGAGCTCCCAGGTGCAGTGCGGCAGGTTGGGGCAGGTCGCACCTGCAGCCCCTGGAGCGCGAGAACGCCGGTGTTGGGCGGCACCATCGGCCCCCACAGCACCGCGCGGCAGTGCATGTGCTCCGGTGTGTACTTCAGCATACGCATGCGGCCGTTGTTGTCTTCGATGGCATAGACGGGGCAGCTCTGGAAACGGCGCCAGCCAGCGGAAAAAACCTGCGCGCAACCGGCGGGGTGGGGGGGGGGGGGGAGGGTAGGGGGGGGCACAGTGTGAGTGAGAAGGGACTGCCGCCGGCAAGACTGGCGAAAGGATGTTGTGCCTGGAGCAGCGTGCTAGGGAGGGAGGGGAATGAGGGATGCCGCGCAAGAGAGGCGCTGCTGCCGCTGCTGGCGTCCTCAGACTACAGGTGCTGACGTGGTAGTAAGAATAACTGCAAATAAAGACCCACCCCACCTGCCAGAGCTCGTAAGCAGACGAAATTACAGCAGAACCACAGCGAACGTTCTAAAAGGTTGCATGCAAGCCCAAGATGAGGCTTTTTAAAACAGGGGTTCTCATGGGTGCGTCGGCACCCGCAGGAGAAGCGATGATGACTGCTTGACCGGTGACGCGAGAGTTCGAGATGCGATAGCAACGTGGTCCGGGCACCTTGCATGCGGAGCTTCAGGTTCACCTAGCGTCCCTCATAGTGCAGCAGCAACTCATGTCGATGTCTGCTCTCCAACCCAAGCCCACCGCTATGCTGCATGACATCAGCTAAAAGTACTGGTACCCGACTCTCGCTTGGTGATAACAAAGTGCGAGGCACGCCCAATGCCAAGTGCGGAGAGAAACCTACGCAGTACGGCATGCGCTTTTCCGGTGTGGCATGTTTTGATTGATATACAAATCTCGTAGATGCGCGCAGCTACTCTGCAGCTGTATTGCGATGGGGAGGAGCAGGGGAAGTGGGATGGGAAGGTTGGGGGAGGGGGAGGAGGGGGCGCTGTCAGGGCGCACCAGCGGGTCGCGGTTCTTTAGAATCTTTGGGAACCAGCGGTGGCGCTTCAGGCGCAGCTGCATGTAGCCCATGCTCTGCTCTACGTGGGACAGCGCGCCCACAAGCAGCGGCGACTCGGCGCGGAAGTTGCTCATGAACTCGCACGGCACGCCCCTGCCAGCAATGGGGCGCCGGTCAGCCCCCCTCCCGGGCCATTCCCACCTGGAGCGGCTCCCATCTGTGTATCATTTGGCGTTTCCATCCCCTTGATGGCGCACCTGAACTGCAGCCGCACGTACGAACCAGGCCGGTGACCCTCGATCTGCACCCTCGCGGCGGGGTCCAGCGCGTCCATGGCGGCCTGAGGCGTTGCAGACGTAGGCACACAGCGGCGGGTGTCAGGGCAGACAGTGAGGCAGCTGCAGGTCTCACACCCTACCATGACTAGGTGGAGGAATGCAGCTTGCAAGCTGGACGATAAGAGGGGGGGGAGGTGCCTTGGTTTTGGCCACACGCGCGCCCAGGTCCCGTTTCACCGAATCGTAGAACGTCTCCTCCTGGACCTCGCCGGATGGGCCTGGGTTGGTGCGCGCCTTGGCGCCCTCCTCGCCGCCTTCGCCCCCGCCAGCAACGGCGCCCTCGCCCGCCGTGCCGTCGTCGTATGAGGCGTCAAAGGCAGCCTTCTTCGCCAGCTTGGCCTGCCGCAGCCGCTCCTCCTCCGCCTCAGCAGCCTGGCGGAGACAACGGCAAGGGGAAGGCGACCTCAGCTTAATGGGCATCATGCTGTGCGGAAGGCTGTCAGCAATCAGGAACTTCGTAAGGGGGGGGGGGGGGGGGAGGGAGGGGGGGCATTGAGCTGCTGCAATGCAATGGCTAGCATGTATTCTAGCATGGATTGCACCACCAGCATGTTCTCAATAGGAACGCAATGTCTTTGTTATAAAAAGCTACGAGACAGAAATTGACACGTCACGGTATCGCAGCTCTGGCGGTACCCAAAGTATGAAACGACTTTTGTTCGGATCGGCATAGGTCCTCAACGAATATCATTGGGAAGTGAAGCAAATAATGTGGTTGACATTGCGACATTCTCATGCTGCAAACACTCAGTTCAAGCTCAAGCTGGAAGGTTAGCTACAGACATATAACACCTCAACGCCCGCCAAGTCGTGCTCGCCGGGCTCCTTTATGGGACGCCCTTGGGGGGACAGGGGGTGAGGCGGGGCGCACCTTGATGGCGTGCAGCGCTGCGTTGGTGACGTCGTCGCCGCCACCACCGGCGCCGCTGAACTTGGCGCCGCTCTCCACGTCCTCAAAGTCGCCGTAGACCTCCTCCCCGTCGCCGCCCCCGCCCTCGCTGCCGGCCTCCTCCGGGCGCAGCGCGGCGCGCGCCTCGCCCTTGGCCCAGTCCCCCGTCACAAAGCGGTCGCGCAGCGCCTCCGGGTCGAGCGCGCCCTCCTCCCAGCGCTCAAAGTGCCCGCCGCTCATGGCGCTGCGGCAGCAGTCAAATCCTGCGCAGCCGCCAGGGTTGCCGCACCATGCTGAGGCCCGGCCCCCCTGGCCAAGGAGCGCAAGGAGGGAGACGCACAGGGCAGCAAGAAGGGAAAAGGAGAGGGGTAGGGGGTAGCGGGGGCCCACCGTCGACATCGTTCAGCACTGCCTGCTCAGGGGCTGCTTCGTCCGAGCGCTTGAGCTTGAACAACTCGTCGTCGTCGTCGTCCGATTCGCTGCCGCCTGCGTCGCGCCCCTTGCCAGCCGGTTTGCCATACACCAGCGACTGTGCAGCACACAGCACTCAGCCACCTCCCCCAATCAACCAGCACCAAAATTCAGCGCCTCTTGAGCAGCAGGCCCTCCAGCGGAGTGAGAAGGGGCTTCTTTGAGCCGCTCAATGCGCCGCTCAAGGATGCGGAGCTCAGGCAGGGTGAGGGACGGCTGGGTGGGGAAGGGAGTGCTCAGAGGCCGGCAAGCACCTCGATGTCCGACCGCCGGTTGCTGAAGACTGCTGACACGTGCTCCAGCATGCGGCTCTTCCAGCGCGCCGCGGCACCCAGCCCCTCGTCGTCCGCCGCGGCCTCGTCGGACTCGTCGCCGCTGCTGTCACCCTCCTCCCCCTCCTCCTCCTCCTCCTCATCATCCTCCCCATCCTCGCTGCTGCTGCCCCCGGCATCGCCACCGCGGTCACCACGCACCGGCTGGTCACCAAAGAGCGCGCGCCGCCGCACACGCCCGTCGGCAGCCACCTCCGTCCTCGACCGAGGCAGCCCCTGCCTCCCCTTGGGCTCCCCTGCCTCCTCCTCCTCCTCCTCCTCCTCCTCCTCGCCATCCTCCTCCTCCTCCTCGTCACTGGCCTCTGTCGACGAGCCGCCATCGCCCTCGCCAAAGTCGGCCGACTGTATGGCCGCGCTGCCCTTGAAGAAGCGCACCTCCGCCTCCCGCAGCGCCTCGTCCACCCCCACCTGCGTGCTCTGCAGCCCGGCCACCATACTGCGCCCCTCGTCCAGCAGCCCGCCCGCCTCCTCGCCCTCCCTATGCACAAACACACGCCCACACGCGCGCCTCAGTGCCCCCCAGCCCCACGCGCCCTAAGAGCAGGAAAGCATGCGCCATGAACCACAGCTGGCTGCGAGGGGTGCGCTCTCATAATCGTCCATTCGAATACTGGATTACGACCACGCAATTGTGGCCACTGCACTGCAAACGCGATGAAGAAGCAGGGCAGTGACTAGCCGTTGAGCACAACATCGACCAAGTACATACATGTAAGGAGACATTGTCACAAAATGATACCAGAGTAATACTACAATCAGATATTGCTCACTGCATTATCATAATGATTAGTCGCGTTGCGGCGCACCTCTTGCTGTGCTGCACCTTCCAGTCCGGGATGTCAATGTACACCGCGTCCTTGTCGTACAGCAGCCCGCCCAGGTCCGCCATGGGCGCATACACCAGCCGCTCCTGCAAGCCAGGGAGCAAAGGCGGCACAGGGGTGAGCTGGGACTCGCGTGACTCTAGCGGGCACAACACTGGCGCAGGAGATGATGAGGCGTGGGTATCCGGGCAGGAAGGTCTTCATGGGTGCAAGCCAATCCCCTAAGCATCCCGCATTCTGTGCACGCTGCTCCTGCTGAAGCACCCCTTGGGCAGGCTGGTTTGCATGCAATGACGGATGCGGCTCGATGCATGGCATGATGGTACGAACAGAGCATGGGGGGCCGAAGGGCAAGGGTGAGGGGAGTGGGGCTGGTGGCCGTTGAGGTGCGCCCCTGGGCACCCACGCACCAGCACGACTTGGCGCCGCAGGAGCACCACCACTGGCAACGGGGGGAGGATTAAGCCGCACCTTCTCGTTGAGGCTTCGCTTCTTGAGGGTGGACGGAAGAGGGCAGGGGTCCGGCAGCGCCTCCAGCTCCTGAATGTCGTGATCGCCGCAGCCGGCGAGGTGACAGCGGCTGCCGGGCTTCAGGTTGGTGCCGCGCAGGTAGCCATACACCACCACGCTGCGGTCGGTCTTGGGGTTGCGCCGGATCTGGGCAGCGAGCAAGCACCAACGGGTGGAACGGGATAAGATGGGATGGGAGTGTCAGCGCTGCAACCACGTCTCACAGCGGGCGGTGGGGCTGTGGGCCCGACAAGCGGGGAAGCCGCACCTCCTCCACAGGCGTGATGTCCTCCACGCGGTCGGCCAGCAGGTACGCGTGCTCGCGGCGCCACATGAGCGGGCGGAACTTGGCGACGCTGATGAAGCGCGCAAGGTTGAGGACCTCGCGCTTGAGGTACTTGCCGTGCTGGATGCCGGAGAGGTAGAACAGCTTGGCGCCATCATAGATCTCCGACCAGAAGCGGTCCTGCATGCGCCATCCCCGGCACAGTAACTCTCCCCGTCAGGCCGACCGGCAAGAGAGAGCCGGGAGGGGGGGTTCGGGGGCAAAGGGCGCGCGTACCTTGAGCGCCTTCTTCGTCTTCTTGAGCTGCGCCTGCTTTTTGAAGCTGTCCAGGTGGGTGAGCACGCCCATGACCTTGGGGAAGCCGTGCACCTGCAGGCAGTTGAGGAACTCGAACGTCTCCATCTCAAAGCCGAAGCTGCCGTCGATGAGAAGCAGCACCAGGTCCGCGTATTTGGCAGCGTCGATCATGCCGCTTATGTCCTGCGAGGGCGCAGGGCTGTCAGAGGGCGGACATGGTACACACACAGCCGCGAGACGGGGGGGACCTCTTGGGGGCGCCGCCATCATGACGCCCACCTACCTGCGGGCACTCCACCAGCATGATTCGGCGGTGCTTGCCAGACACCACTGTGATCGGCCCCTTGACCTCCGAAACCGTCTGGCGCGTCCAGTGCTTCACCAGGCATTTGATCAGCGTTGTCTTGCCGGTGCCTGCAGAGAGAAGTCCAAAGGATTGACCACGTCAAGCCGGGTGGCCAATACGCGCTACCCCCTCAGCATCCCCGCTCCGGCTTCCGCGACGAACGCCGCGGCAGCTCATCTAAGCCCCCCCTTCCCTCCCGGTGCGTCTGTGCTCCCGTGTGCGCGCGCGCGCGTATGTGTTGGGGAAGGGAGGGAGTGGACGGAAGGGGGTGACTTGGTGCTCCATAGAAGTTACCTGGCATGCCTGAAACGAGAATCACTGGCTTGCGGGCCGCTGTGCGAAAATGCGCTGCTGATTTACCGCATATGTTGGGGTGCTGCAGCAGGGCAGGGACGGGCTGCCGGAGGCGGTGCGGCTGCCGCCGCCACCGCTGCTGCCGCTGCTACTGTTCATGACCAGAGCGGAGGACAGACCGCAGCCGACAGCCCACCACGCATAAGCATCTTGGGAAGGGGGCCTCACCTGGTGGCCCATGCACCAGCACAATGTAGGGCGGTGGCTCCTCCGGTGTGTTGTCCGCGACCGGAACTGGGTGCAACAGCCGGAAGATATTAAACAAGGCGGGTCCAAGGGGGATGGGGGGGGGGGGGGGGGGGGGTTCATCCCCAGCGCTCTCGCGAGTTATGCTTTCAGACACCATCCACCTTCGCCATATTAGTGGTGCCACCCTCATAGCGCGGAAGGTCGGGGCGGCACGCCGCACACACCATGGAGCCTTTTCTGCTCCTTCTCTTCGCTGCGTACGCGCTGGAGCTTGGCCTTGTTGCGGCTCTTGAAGACGAAGGCCTTGGGGTTGTTGCCGCCGCCGCCCGCCCGCGCCGCCGACGCCGCCGCCTTCTTCTTCTTCTTCTCGCCGCCGCCCTTGCTCTTCTTGCGGTGGGCCTTCGCCGCCTTCCCGCCTGGACCACCGCCACCTCCGTCCATGCCTGCTGTTTCTCCTGAAGTGATAAGCTGGTCTAGGACGGTCGGCAGCGGCGCGTCGACAACGACTGCCGACGGCGGCGGCGTGCGTCGCCGACGACACGCCGATCGTTGCCCCGCCTATCAGTATGATGGCGCCGCCGCGCCGACCCGGCACATGAACTTTTTGGTTACAGGGAGAGCGTCCGGAGAACCCGGCGCATCGTCTAATATATTATGAGGTGTTCCCGCGCGCACCGCACCTGCTGGTTGCTTGTCCGAGTACGGATACAGTACAGGCGGTATAATTTTACTGGATGTATCACTAGTGGTGTTTAGTGGATGTATCACTAGGGGTGTTTAGTCACCTCGCAGTCGCTGTAGAGGACCTTTCTGATTGTCCTTTGTTTTTGGTGATTTCCTGATATCGCCTTCTGCTGCTAGCTCATGTAAATATGTATTACGAGGGTGTACTACTACTAGGATGCTTTAGTAGGGGTAGCGTTTAGCGACTACATACATGTGCGTATATGATAATGAACATCCTCATTTATGATTACATGTGCTAGCTGCAAAATTCAAGAAATCCATGCAGAAATCCAGAAGAAAATCCAGCTACGGGCCACAAGAGGCGGGAATGATCTAAACTAGTTTATGGGGTTTCCTCCCTTGACCTAACCGCTTTTCGGCTACAAGTGCTGCTCAGTGGTACAGGAACTAGGCATCTATCGTTGCGCCCTTTTTGGGTGCAGCACGAGTAGACATAAAAGCAGCCATAACAGCTGAGCCTGCCATCTTCCAGTTTTCGCTGCGTTCCACGCAGCGATGTTAAAACTGTCTCGTAACCTGTTGCGAGCAAGGTCACCCCAGGTTGTTCAAGACCACACCCGGCTCACCACCCGTGTGTGATATTCTCATCCGTACGCCCGTGCGTTAGTTACCATGCTTGATGGAGAAGAACCCGTCGTTGAGCCGACGCTCGAGTCGCTATACGCAGATGTGAAGGCGCAGTCTACATTACTGCGAGAGCTTGCTACAGCGATGGCCCAATCGACGGCTCGTGAGCGCGTTGTTGATGGAGAAGGAACACGTGGTTCCGGTTCCGGGCAGCGCATCGCGGGACAGCCGACAGGCAGCGGGGGAGCCGCATAGCACCCCGACTTGCTAGAGCTAGCCCAGAGCGGCCGTGTCGGAGCAAAATCCGTGAGTGACGAGGATGACTACCTCGCGGTGCCAGAGCTACTGCAGACAGCAGAGTCGGGTTACGAGGCCGTTCGACCGGTCAGCCGAGTGCCTGGACTCTTCCCCCCTAAGCACCGACCTAACGAACGTGTACCTCAAGCAGGATGACCGGCGTCTGCCGGCCCATGAGGAGTATCTATGGATGTCGTGTTTCGGCGCCCACATGGCCGCACTTTTCGTGGCTCTTGACGAGCTGTTGCCTTACGTCCCCGCTGCAAATCAAGACTTCACCCCCTACCTCGCGAGAGCTCGGAACCACGCCGAAGCCATCGACAAGGCGTTCCGCTTTCGTTTGGCCTTCCTACGGAGGCTTAATGAGGTCAAGCGTGTGCACGGTGACCAAGGTGTTCTGAACGTGCTGCGAGCTCAGCACTTTCAGCCTGCTTCTGGGCATCCGGGTTCCGCGATTTTTGGGGACCTCATGAGGGACTACGAGCGTCGCGTCTTCGAGGCGACTGTGGCCAGCAGCGCCAAAGCAACCGCTACTGCTCGGGTGGCGGCAGCAGCTGCAGGTCGCGGACATGGACGAGGACGTGGCGGTGGACGCGGGCGTGGTCGCGAAGGTGAGCACGAGTGACGGTGTGGGGCGCCTTTCGTCGGAGCTGCTGGAGCTTTGCGAGGCCACCTTTCGGTGCCCGCCGCAAAGCGCACCCTTGAAGCTCAACGGCGGGATGAGCGCCCTGTGTCTGGACCTGACCCCCCCCCCCCCCCCCCACCTTACAGACTTCATTTAGACCTTCCTCGGTGCGGCGCATCTTACAGCTACAGCCGAGTGCGGCTCAACCACCCGCACACCTGCACATGGCGGCTCAACCCACCGCCTCCCGTACCAATTCATCACTGCGTCCGTCGGTTGTCACACTGCGTGTTACAACCGGTTCGCAACGACCAAGCTTCGCGCGTGTACGTTACGCGCGTGACAGGCGCTACGAGCGCGAAGGGCGCGCGGGGCGGCCCTGAACCTAGCCCCGCAAACCCGTACTGGTGCTACTGCAAACCCGTCCAGCAACTACCGGCCAACTGCCGGGAACCTAACCGCTGCTGTCGAGTACTTTGCAAACAGTAGTCGCACCTCTTGAACTCTGTCGGTAAAACGACGCACTTACGTAATCGACGAGCCCGAGGCTGTCGCTCCCTGGGCTGCTTCACTTCGATCTCGACTGCAGGATGCTTTCGGCTCAGACGAGTTAGGGCAGCGCACGCTCGATCTGCTCTCCACCTCCCTCGCCGCTCAGACACTCAAGAGCTACGCCGGCAGACTGTCTCAGTTCGCAGAGTTCTGCCACGATTCCGAGAACATCAGCCCGCTGGAGGCGACCACTGCTACTGTCGTTCGGTACGTTGCCTGGATTGGTGAACGAGGGCACATTGGAGCTAAGTCACTGCAACCCTACCTGTCTGCAATCAACACGTTCTTCAAGCTGCACATCCTCGACCCAATCGCCAAGGACAGCCTACACCTCACTTCGGCAAGGCGTGGGCTGATGCTGCGGCAGCGCCGTATGGAAACCGCCCCTTTGCGAGTTCCTTTGCCTGCTGATGTAGCTTACCGCTTCGTCACAAAGGCCGAGCTGATTGTGTCTACTTTCACCCCAGAGTACCAACACGACTTCCGAGCCCTCGTGGCCTCGGTTGTCAACTTCATGTTCTTTGCCAGGGGACTTACTGGCGTCTCCTGCCGAGTGCGGGATGTGCATGTCGACGATTACAACATTACCTTGCAGGTGTACCGCGAGAAAGGCCGCGCTGGCCGACGGGGACCCGACGACCTGCGCGTACTTCTCCTTCCGGTGTCAGATCACCCCCGAGTTGCACCTCTCCTGCACCACTTCATCGACAACGTACAGTCTGTTGCCTTGGCTGAAACAAAGTTCTGGGCGGTCACCCCGAGCGAGCAGTCAAAACCTTGGACCGCCGCTACAATGTCGGACTGGTTGTCTACATCCGTCCGTCTTGTCGGTACTGCCCCTCCCGCCGGCACTTCTTGGACCTCACACATCCTTCGCAAGGGAGCAGCGTCTGCAGCCATCGCCATCGGAGTACCATTGTCCCACATTCGCTACCAAGGCGGCTGGGCCACTAACTCCGACGTCGTTCTGGACTACATCGACCCCAACGTTCTTCCTTCACCCGGCGCATGGTTCTTCTTTGGCCACATCGCCCCACTCCGCCACTTCCAAGTCCAACAAGACTCCGCAGCGGTGGCCTTCCCGGTGCCTACTTCATGACCTGGCGCTACCCTTTCTCCGTCAATCCACCGCTCTCTCCGTTCGCTCATGACAGGCAAAACCAGACTCAACTTGAAATGATCTAAACTAGTTTATGGGGTTTCCTCCCTCGACCTAATTAACCGCTTTTCGGCTACAAGTGCTGCTCAGTGGTACGGGAACTAGGCATCTATCGTTGCGCCCTTTTTGGGTGCAGCACGAGTAGACATAAAAGCAGCCATAACAGCTGAGCCTGCCATCTTCCAGTTTTCGCTGCGTTCCACGCAGCGCCCCCCCTGACTCCGTTTTCCCTCCACGCTTTCGCTAAACCATCCTGCCAGTTTCGGCTCTTGTCCGTGTAAAACAGCCTGCGCGACCTTTTTGGCACAACCAGACTCAACTTGAAACCGCCATGACAGCCAGCATGACATCGTCCTCATTTATCGTGTCGGAGGGGATTGTCGAAGTGATGGCTGAGTGGCACTGTCACTGATGGGGGGAGAGTCGGCGAGAGTCGGCGTGCAAGCGTCGAATCACGTCGAGTGCCAGCAAGCAAGGTGCGAGCTGGTAAGACAAAGGGCTGCTATGAGCTGTGGGCGATGGACGATAGGTAGTCGCTGTCGCCGTGGTGATGGCTGAGTGGCACTGTCACGAGAGAGAAAGGGTGAGTCGGAATATTTCTGGAAAAGCAGTTGACTGAATTACAAGGAGCCGAGGCTGGCAATTTATACCAGCCGACTAGGTGTCACTTAGAACGGACACCTCTCCGTCTAAGAAGGCCAACTGGCAAAGATGCCTAGGTGCCATGCTTTGGTGCCGTACTGCTGCCATAAGGTCCAAATTAGGCACAGGTACGGCAGCCAGAAAAATGCGGATTTCACAAAGAGAAAAAGCGGATTCAGGGTACCGGGGTACCCTGGGTCCAACACCCCTCCTCATCATGTGGAATCCCGCGGGCGCAAGACTGATGGCGGCAGAGGCGCAACACGGGGCTCCTCGGATGACCCCATCAGGAAAGCGCGGAAACGAAGAAAGGCAGTCAGCGGCAGCGCCTTAGTGAAGAAATCGGCGAGCTGGTCTGCGGTAGGCGTGTAGTGCATGTCGATGACGCCGTCTTGGCAGAGTTGGGCTGCATACTGAAACTTGAGGTCAATGTGGCGTTGCGCGCTTGTAATCATACCATGTTTCACCTGAACGATGCATGCTTGATTGTCCTCGCATACCCGCACTGGGTCAGTGGTGGGGTGGTGGAGCTGGCGCAGAAGAACGCGAATAAACGCCAGACATTTGCATGCCATGCAGAGCGCCACGAACTCCGCCTCGGCAGTAGACAGGGCCACGCTCTTCTGAACTTGCGCGCGGTAGGCGACTGGGGTGCCATGCACCAGGGCAAGATAGCCGGTAGTGGAGCGGCGTTTGGGCACGAAGGTTGCCCAGTCAGCGTCCACAAAAAAGAGGAAGTCAGGTGCCTCGTTGTCCAGTTGCTTCCGGAAAATGAGGCCATGGTTGGGGGTGCCCTTGAGGTAGCGCAGCACTGATACGGCGATCTGCCAGTGACGCTCAGTGGGGGACGCCATGTAGGCGCACAGGCGGCCGACCACGAACGCAATGTCCGGGCGTGATGCCACAGCCAGCCAGATAAGGCTACCAACAAGATTGGGATAGGGAAAGAGTTTGGTGTCGAGGGGCGTGCCTGTAGGGTCATGAAAATCGGTATCCGGTGTGCAGGGTAGGCGGCGAGGCGCGCACGCCGCCATGTTGAAGGTAGTCAAGATGTCGTTGATGTACTTCTCCTGATGGAGGTGGAGCACGCCTCCCGGCTTGCGATCAATGGCCATGCCAAGAAGCCAGGTGCATAGGCCGTCAGTAGTTGCATCAAACGTAGAGAAGAGAGAAGTCTGAAAACGCTCCCGGATGTCGGACGACGGGGAGGCAGCCAGCATGATGTCATCGACGTAGACGCATAGGATGGCCAGCAGCGATTTATCGACTGCGAGCAGCGTCCATACGCCTGGATCGCACTCGGAGCTGACGAAGCCGAAGTCACGGAGAAAAGAAGAAAAGCGCAGAAACCACGCCTTGGGTGCCTGCGGCAGGCCATAGAGTGCCTTAACGAGTTTCCAAGCCTGATCCTTGCGGCCGTAGCCGGGGGGGGGGGGGGGGGTAGACGTAGACATCTTCATCGAGGTTAGCGTTGAGGAAAGCACAGGTGACGTCGAACTGGTACAGCTCCCAGTCAAGTTGAACTGCGAGAGCAATAGTGGTGCGCAAGGCGATGAAGCTGACGACTGGGGCATAGGTCTTAGTGTCATCATAGTTCTCGCCGGCAGTAAGTTGATCGCCGCGGACAACCACTCTGGCCTTGCGCTTGATGAGGTTGCCATCCTTGTCTTGTTTCTCCGCAAAGGCCCACGCCGTCTGTATGATGATTGCTGATGGGTTGTCACGGCGAAGGTCAGGAATGCTGATCCAAACAAAGGTCTCCATCTTGGTGATAGAGGCGATCTCTCGGTCCATGGACTGTTTCCAGTCATCGGGGTGATTGCTGGAGATGGCCTCCTTGTAGTTGCGCGGCGCCTTGGACACGCGGACAGTGGGTGCTGGCAGGGCGAGGGCGGCCATCTGCGCCGGGTAGGGGCGCACAACCTCCGCGATGGCGGATGCTACCAGCTTGGGGTGGTAGTCGCTAAGGTCGACATAAGGAGAAGATATGTGCGCTGATCCACTGGAGTGAGGAGTTGGCAGTGCTGTGGCGTCCCCCTCCTGATGACGCGGAAGATACGTCCCTTCTGGCTGCGGAGGTGGGGGCCCCTCCTGCGCGGAAGCAAGCGCCGCTGACGGCGGCATGGGTGGCGGCATGGGAGGTGGCGCGTGGGGCCCCTCCTGCTGGTCCAAGGGTTGCGGCTCATCCATCAGGTGGTCATCGTCGGGGAGCTGGAAGACTGGCATAGAGAGTGCCGGTGTGCTGGAGAAGGGTCGTGTCACCTCATCAAAGATGACATCGCGTGTAACCGTTTCGCGCCTGGTAGCCGGGTTGTATATGCGGTAGCCGGCGGAGTCCTCATGGTGGCCAACGTAGATGCCCGGCCAGGATTTAGGTGTCATTTTTCCCTTGGCTGCCCGCATAGTCACAGGTATGTTGACCCAGGCCACACAGCCGAAAACATGCAGGTTGGCGAGGTCGGGCTTGCGACCGGTCATCAGCGTGTAAGGTATGGCGTTGACGGACGAGCTCCACTGGCGGTTGCAGAGATAGACGGCGTGAAGATACGCCCAGTCCCAGAAGGTGCGGTCGAGGCCGGCGTGGAGAAGCATGGCTTGGGCACACTCACCGATAGTGCGGAAAGAGCGCTCCGCCAGGCCTGCCTGATGATGAGAGTGGGATGCGGTAAACTCCAGCGCGATGTTGAGGTCTGCACATGCTTGACGAAACGGAGAGCCGGTATAAACCGCGCTGCGATCGGCACGTATGCGTTGAACGGTGTGACCCATGCCGAGAACCGCCGCATGAAGTTGATGGACGGCGCGGACGGCCTCGTCCTTGGTGCGCATGGTGATCGCTACCTTTACTCCAGTGTAGGAATCCACCGCGCCGAAAACATGCTGCGCGCCAGTGACCGACGGACAAGGTCCCTTCCAGTCGTCGATGACCACGAGCATGTATGGTGCCTCCGCGCGTGGGGAGGGCTGACGGTTGACTGACTGCTGGTGGGATTTGGCCTGAATGCACGCTGGGCATATGGCCTCCGGGGCAGATCCGAGTTTCGGGATGCCGATGGCATGTTGTTGGGTGAGCTCCATGTGGCGCGCGCAGCGATGACCAAGTCGAAGATGCCACAGGGAGTAGGAGGCCGTTGGAGATGGCAGTGCCATGACCCCATGAGACGGATCGCGGATGGGAAGGAGCTTGATGCCGTACATGCATGTAGTGCCGGGGTAGGGCTGAAGGTGGATGACTGCGCCATCTGGGGTGATCATGCTGTTGAGGAGGCGGCTGAAGTAGAAAGAGTAGCCCTGCTTGCTGAGTTGATGGGTGCTGAGGAGGCGGCTGATGTTGGTGAGACCGACACTGGAGGTGATGTCAGGAGTATGGTAACAGTCTCGTGCCACAATGGTATGTGGCCTGCCTGTGATGTCTAGTGTTGGCGCCAGCGTGGTGCCGATGCCGACTGCCGGTTGCCCGAAACCGCCCACCAGAAATTGCTCCGCCGCAGGAATGTCCATGTAGTAGATGTAGTCGGTGCGGTGGGCATTGACGTGAGAGGATGCTCCCGAGTCGATGAGTACCCATGCTTCGCCATCGCTGGTGATGAGGGTGCCGTATGACGTGTGGCAGACAGTGATGACGGCTGGGGAAGGGGCGGCGCCCGAGACAGCCTTGATGTAGTTGCGCATGACGTTGAGATCGATGACCCCGCCGAGAAGTTTGCGCAGTGTCGCCTCAGAAAGGTGAGATGTGGGCAGATCATCCAAGGTGAAGCCCATGGCGCGAGCGCGTAGAGCTGTAGGGGGCTCGCACCATCTGCCGTTGTCTGCCCAGGACCAGGGGCCATCATGTTCGTAGACCATGCCAGCGCCCGGCTGACCGTTGGTTTGCATGCGAAAAGCGTATGAGCCGGGGCGGGCGACGAACTTCGGAAAGTAGTCAGTTGTCACCACTGGAGTAAAGTGGGGGAATTCGGATATACAGAGGTCCCACGCGCAGGGGCCGGGGTCGGTGAGCTCGATGGCGTTGATGTTGTTGATGTAGTCCTGAACGTCGGTTTGCGAAGCGATATTGGTCCACAGGAGGGTGTCGCGGTGAGCCGCCGAGCCGCAGGCGGTCGCACGCATGATGTTGCCGGTGCCAAGTGAGGAGAGTATCTCAGGGAAGTCCAGCGCGCCTGGAACATTCTCCACAATGTAGCGCACCGGTGTGGGCTGTGTAGTCAGGTAGAAACGGATGAAACTGATGACGGAAGCAAAGGCCCGAGAGCGATGGTCCTGCCAGCCAAGGCGTGAGCCAGCGCGCGACCATGGTTGACACGGTGGGCCTGACACGATGAGGGTAACCGGACGCAGGGTCTCCAGCTCCGCGATAGTGATGTTGTTGACGTCCATGGGGGTCCTGGCATGACAGTCCTGAAATGCTGAAGGGGGCAGACGGTCCGGGTACTTGTCGCTGATGACATGTAGGCGATGCGTCCACATAGTACGAGCCTCGGGGGACGGGTCGGCGCCGGTGATCTTGTGGATGGTGAAGCCGTATTCTACCAGAGCCTCTACTTCAGATGCCGATGGGCCATGGCAGGGCGAAAAGAGATGGTCGATGACCAGAGAGGATGGCAGCGGGAGGATCGGCGCAGCGGTGAGGAGCGGTAGTGTTGGTGGCGGGTCGCCACGCAGGGCGCCTTGCTCCGCATGAAGAATGTGGGATGCCAACGCCGCCGAGGCGGGAAATGTGGGTGAAGTGAGGCATAGGGGTTGGGCTGGGGTGGGGACGGGGTGGGGACGTTGCCAATTGATGTCGAATAGGTGGATGGGGGGGTCGAGGGAGTAGGGATGGGAGTAAACGTTCCAGCGGGGGGGGGTGTCGGGGGCATCGAAGATCGGGAAGGCGTCGGGGTGAGGGCGGGAGCGGTGAACATGCCATGAGTGTGAGAACGGGGACTCGAAGTCGGCATAAGAGTCGGAGTAGGGGACGTGCCAGGGGTCATGTAAGTCATCCTCCGCGCTGTCCTCGCCCTCCCCCTCCTGTGCTCCGGTGTCCGCCCCTCCTGGGGCGGTAGTGTTGCAGGTGAGCATGATAGGCAGGCTGCTGTGGTGTTGTGCTAATGGGGACACTCCCACGAACGGGTAGGCCTCCTGGTGTCCCGCCGGCCGCTGGGTGAAGGTGTCGCTGGCCTGCTGATGACCCGGGTGCTGATGTCCAGCCGGGGAGACGAAGCCGACCGGCTGCTGATGACGCTGCATGCCGTCGTTGCCGCCCTGGTTTGTCCAACGCTGTTGCCGCTGGGGCCTGCCCTGATTGTTGCGGTTGTCGTTGTAGAAAGGCTGGCCTGGCGGCGCCTGATGGCGGTAGTTGTCACGCGGGTGGTGGCCATAGTTGGTGTTGACGCGACGCTCCGCAGGCGCGCGCTGATGGCGGTCATAGCGAGGGTTGGTCATGGTGCTGGTCGGCGTGGTGTCATCCAGGATACGCAAGCCATTGGCATGGCGCCTGGCCACACACTGCTGCTGGGTATGGCCCGGACGGTCACACCGTCTGCAGACAACGCTGGGCCCGGTGGTGTGCTGCGGGTCCCTGGGGCTGTAGGAATTTATGAGGTTTGGCGGGCACGCGCGGACGCGCTGCTGACGCTGACGCTTGCGCGCCTCCATGTTCTGTCCGGCGCTGATGATGGTCGCCAGCTTCTCGTTGACAGTGGCCGCCGAGGTGGTGGTGTCGACGATATGATCGTAGTCTGGGTGAAGGCCTGGGATGAGGTAGTTGGCAGCCACGTACTCGAAGGTCCACTGGCCATGTGCCTTGTTCAGCAGATTCCAGAGGTTCTGGTAGCGACGAACATACACCTGAACCGGCTCATTCGGGAGCTGGCCCGCTGTGATCTCTTCCTCCAAGCGCTTACGCTCCTCCATGGCTGAGCCCTGGAGCTCAGTAAGGAGAGCCTTCCATGCGGTGTATCCACACTTCCTGGAATCCATGCTGATGCTGTTGACGATGGCCAGTGCCATGGGATAATGGGCTGTTGCGTGGCGTAGGGCGGCCAGAAGGATCATTTGCTCCTGACGGGTGCCTTTGCCCTTGGTGGTGTCCAAGTAGCCAGCGCTGCCGAGAGCGATCTTGATGGCTTGAGCGTTGTCTCGTGTAGAGATGGCGTTGTCCCAGATGGGGACGTTCTTGAGGTCGAGTGTCGGCTTCACCGCAGCTGGCTTGATATGCTGGACGACCTCGGAGTCATCGTCTGACGCCCCGTCCATGCTGAGGGCGGCGTCAGAACTTGTATCATCACGGAAGTCAGGAGGTGGTAGGGCGTGGCCAGGGTCGGTCTTGATCGCACTCTGCCGAGCCAGATTGGCCAGGGGGGTGTTCATCATGCCGGTGTTGATGCTGGTAGACATCGCGAAGGGATGGCACACTTGTGCTTGAGGATGTATAACTGTAGGGGTGGGCGGGTGGGAAGGAAAAACTCGTCGCACGGCGCCGTCGACCGTCGAAAGTTGTCGAGGGTCGAGATACACGCAGGTTGAAGCCTCTGGTAGGCGTCGAGCACGGGGCAAGACGTCGAACCAAAGGAGAGGGCCCAAAAACCTGTCGGAGGGGATTGTCGAAGTGATGGCTGAGTGGCACTGTCACTGATGGGGGGAGAGTCGGCGAGAGTCGGCGTGCAAGCGTCGAATCACGTCGAGTGCCAGCAAGCAAGGTGCGAGCTGGTAAGACAAAGGGCTGCTATGAGCTGTGGGCGATGGACGATAGGTAGTCGCTGTCGCCGTGGTGATGGCTGAGTGGCACTGTCACGAGAGAGAAAGGGTGAGTCGGAATATTTCTGGAAAAGCAGTTGACTGAATTACAAGGAGCCGAGGCTGGCAATTTATACCAGCCGACTAGGTGTCACTTAGAACGGACACCTCTCCGTCTAAGAAGGCCAACTGGCAAAGATGCCTAGGTGCCATGCTTTGGTGCCGTACTGCTGCCATAAGGTCCAAATTAGGCACAGGTACGGCAGCCAGAAAAATGCGGATTTCACAGAGAGAAAAAGCGGATTCAGGGTACCGGGGTACCCTGGGTCCAACATATCGTATGCTACGGGCGCCCCCTTGGTACGCGCGCGGGTACGGCGGATACTGGTGCCTGTACTAGTAGTTGACGTCCCGCATACGTGTATTTTTTTATACCCGTTCTGGCCGCGCGAGGTCGCCTACATATCTATATAGAGGTTATACATGTGTATGTATGCAGGTGTCGATGCAGATGTGTATTTATAGTACGTGTCATAAAAACCCCAGCAACCCCAGGAGGCAACGACCCCAGAACAGGTAGCAGGCGGCCAGTGGCAGCAGGACCAATTTGGCGAATGAACGCCAACGATCGAGGGAATGCCTTGCACTTGCGTTGCGATTTTCGCCGTTACCACACAACACTTCGCTGCGCTTGCACGTGCGAACAAGGCAGTGACGCGCTGATCAGTCAAAACAAAAGAAGCTCCGGCAGACTTCTGGGAAGGTGCTCTGCGAAATTCGACAGCCACTGCCGGGTCGGCGTCGCACCAGCACCGCTGTCGTGAAGCGGAGTCCGTCGAGCTGCCCCTTCTCAACGCCGCCAGTTGCAGCCCCCATCAACGCCGCGACCGCCAGCCTCGCCTACGTCGTGTCGTGTCGTGCTGGATAGAACTGGGGGGGCATCAGTCCCACGGAAGCCAGACGAGCTTGATCCCGTTCTGCTACTTCTTGGACCACGGCGGCGTTCTCAGAACTTGCTGCCCCGCGTTTCTGTAGCACTCGCCGGCGGCCATGGCGGGCGGCTGCTGTAGTCCCGCGACGTGGTGGAGCCCGGAGGCACGAGGCTTTCATGCCTTCCTGGACCTGCTCGAGTTTGGTTCAGTGCTGGCACTGATAATTTTGAACGCGGTGTACCTGCTGAATTTTCAGCAGGGCCACTGCTATCTCGACGGCTACAACGGCCTGACGGGCGACCTCACGGTCTGCTACTCGGTTTTCTGGGCGACCGTTGTCGCTGCCGTCGTCGGCTTCAGCGTCGCCATTCTGCAGCTGTCGACGTGCTGCTTCACGACAATAGGTGCTTTCTTCGAGCTTATCGGATCCGTGGTTCTCTCCGTGTGGTGGTTTCTTGTCGCAGGTAAATGCAATGGCGATGCTCGCGGATAGTGTTATATCACAGGGCTGAGGGCGGTGGGCATACCTTGCACGGTGCACCTGACGCAATGTGTTTACTGGCCCACTGCGCGCAGTCTACTGGAATCATGCGGGGAGCGAGGCGAACGCTCAGGGGTTCCCGCATGCTGGCCCGAGGCTCGCTGTCATGATCTTACCATGGGTTGTGGCAGGCGCCTATGTGCTTTCCGGTTTCATAGCCACAGGGCGCTTCTGCTCCATGTGCTGCTACACCCCAACCCACCAGACAAAGTATCAGGTTTAGGCTCCCCCCTGACACCAGTCCCAGCCAACCTCGCCTGTTTTAGAAGGTAGGACACACATGCTCTCACAGAGATGCGAAACTCCAGTCATGGATG
The DNA here is from genome assembly GCA_006384855.1 of Tetraselmis striata. NCBI lineage: Eukaryota > Viridiplantae > Chlorophyta > Chlorodendrophyceae > Chlorodendrales > Chlorodendraceae > Tetraselmis > Tetraselmis striata. The sequence goes on along the minus strand of VCJN01003245.1, from coordinate 48,326 downwards.
TGCCATTGTAAACATTTCTGCAGTATGCAGCGCACACCTTCAGTGCTCTGGCAGCATGGTGGCAACAGCAGCGTGATCGTCTAAGAAAGTACTGGGTTTTAAATGATATAGGTCAGCCCTGATAGGTTCACGAATGATGCATGTTTGGGGTGGCACTGCCTCTGGAGATGAATCAACTCGCCTAGGTGCAGAACCAGGAGGCGCTCAGGGTGCGTCATAACGTAGACAAGTGTGGGCCAGAGTACATGTGAGGGAGCAGACTCCCGGCACATTGGCAGGCGATCATTGCAGTTCATGACTAGTGCTTGATGGATGAGCTGCGCCGTCCTCCGGTGGCATGCACGCTCTCCGCAGTCATGCTCATGCTGCAGAGACACCTTGTCTGTGCTGCCTCAGTCCATAGGGGGTGGCTACTCCCGCGGGCTGAAGTGGTACGACAGGTCACTGCGGGGTGTGGGATCCAGAGAGTGCAGGATTGGGTGCGAATTCACTGGCAGGCTGCTCAAATGGTCCTGCGCCTCAGGAGGCTCGCAGACGGCCATAGCAGAGTGATACGACTGGGAATAGCCGGACGACATTGCAGCCTCGTCTTCCTGGATTCCGTCGTCAGTGTCGTCATACACGTGACTCAGGTCCATGGCAATACTTGCTGTCATAGGAGACCCAGGTGGAAGACAGTCATCGCTGTCCTCTGGAGCGCAGTACCCAGGATTGTCGTAACCAACAGTGCTGGGTGACCTAGGTGTCAGTACGGCTGGCGGATCGTCAGCCGTTGCCAAGTCCGGAACGCTGTCGGCCGGCCGCTTGCGGACAACAACGGCAATGGCGGCAATCACGCCAACGCCCAGGAGTACAGCGGCGCCCACGGCCGCGGCAGCCACGTACCCCAGGCCGGATTGAAAGAATGTTTTGACTTCTGACTCAAAAAACGGCCGGACGTCAGAGTAGTACGCCACCGTGGCTGTCATTGCCGCATCGCCAAGCACGTCACCGCCGCCTTGATGCAACACAGCCTCTTCATCCGCAGCGCTTCTGGCTGCAGCAGCCGGCAGCTCATCCCAGTCCACAATGTCCTCCTCCACCCAGCCAGTGTAGCATCCGGGCGCTTCTGCCTCAGACTGCACCGACACGTTCCCCCTCGCCTCGTGTGCCTCACCAAGGTTGATGGACACAATGGACGTTGGGCAGGTATTCACATCGCGAAGCACCGGATTGTTGGTCTCGAGGTAGCCCGGGCTCCCAGGTGCACCGCTCTCTGGAAGCTCCATGTCAAGTGTTCCAGCTGCACCCCGGGTAGCTGCTTCTTGCTGCTCCAGGGTCATGCCGCCCACGCTCTCCTCTGCTTGCGGAATGGAGATCCGCACGGGAACCGCCTTCCGCTCATCCTCCTGCTCTGCGGCAGCTGAATCTACCAGATCTTCACCGTGCCGCGAATCATTGTCATCATAATTCCTGTTGAATGGGTTAAACTTGTTGATCGATGATGATGGAAGGCGGCCCGCCGGGCCCAGCCTTGGCGCAGCAGCACAGAGCGGCTGGCTGCAGATGCGGAATTCGTCCTGAATACGTCCCCTAATGTAGAAAATACATAACGTGAGGTGCACATTGAGCAAATTATGGGACGGCAGAATGACAGAGTTTCATCAGGCAATGATCAGCAACAAGGTCATTGTGCACTTAGCGTAAGGATCATACGCTGCCCCAGCAGTGGCATGGCCTACCTGATATCAATGTAGCGCCACACCAGCTGAGAGCGATCCACAGTAAAAAAGGCAGAGCCCCGGCCACCGAGGGGGCGACCATGCGTCCATTTCTGTAATTGTCAAGAATCAGGCAGAGTATCTCAGTCAGCGGGTCAGAGCACCTGCATTCCCTGAGCTACGACGACGCTGTTTTGGAAGGAGGGCAACTATGGGCAGGCCTATTGGCTTACCTTCTTAGGGCAAAGGTCGCCTCTGCGGCCACCCATCCCGACGATGAGGTGGATCGTTCCCCACTCGTCATTGTCGCTACGCTGAAAGATGGGCTGAATGTACGGGTCAGTGAGGCGGCCGTCCCCGCGGTCCAGAACCTTTTCTTGGAACATTGGTTTGGTGCGCTCGTAGTTGTGGCAGTGCCCGCAGATGAACAGCGACACCTTGAGGATACGCGAGTGGGTCAGGGGAGAGGGGGGGGGGGCATCAGTGGTGGGTTGATCAGGTGACATCATTGTCATCGGCAAACTGCTTTGCTATGGGTAGACTGCATATCAAGACAGGTAGACCCCACAAACGCACCTTGTACTCTTGAAACATGGGCTCAATGTTTCGAATGTTTTCTTGGCCCATGCCCTTCCGGCCTGCGTTGTACATGGGGTGGTGCGCCACTACGATGATCCAAGGCACCCGCTCACGGTTGCCATTGGCTCGCCGCAAGTCGCCACTAAGCCAGTCCCACTGCCGCCTGGTCTCGTGCTCGCTGGTGAGTATGACAAAGTGCACAGGGCCATAGTCGAAGCTGAACCAGAACTCGTTGCTCGTGCGTTCGCCGTGGCGCCAGCGGTGCAGCCAGGGGTCGTATGTGTTGCCTGCAAGCATCATCAAGGCATCACCTGAGCTGCCATCCCGCATGTCACACAAGCAGTGGCACAATGCGCCTCACGTGTCCCCTGTGTGAATTCTGCCAGCATACGCGCCAGGCTTCTGCCTGGCAAAGCAACTATCCTGGCAGTCTCGCGGTTGGCATTCATCGAACAGGCAAGTGTTTCCGCTACTCACGGTTCTCCAGCTCATCTGCAACGGCCACAACACCGACACAAGCTGGTGTCAGTAGTTGCTATCATGATAATTGGTGCCAGTCACTGCAGGTGCAGGCAGTAGTAGACACCCTTGGTTTCCATCAGCGCACGAGCTTGTGCTTGCAAGGGCTACATGATCAGCATTCTGCATGGCAGCAGTACAGGGGCTCTCACGGTTTCCAACTGCAGCCACGATTGGGACTTGCGACACATACTCCTGCATAAGTTTGCCGTAGAGGTCCCACTCGTGCTGCAGGTTGAGAGGCATCGCAAGCGGGTGCTGAAATCAGCAGCATGTAATCTCACAGCCGTGAATCAAGGCACATAATGACCACGTCCGGACGGGGGCCAACCTGATTGCCGTCCGCATAGCTATGGTCGCCAACGTGGATGTACAGGTCTGTCGGATTCCGCTCATTGTAGCGCAACATGTAGTCAAGCACCTCCTTTGTCCGCGAACTGTCGTCTTGGCCCGCGTCCTGCGGACCAGTGCAATTTCACAGCTCAATCACAACATAGGCACGCAAAGCCCATGCGTGTCAAAAGGGCTGAGGATTACTGCAAACTCAAAATCACAAGATGGCATGCGCTGTCCTGCTTCCATTTCAATGCAATGCTTGAGATAGGTGACTTAAATATGTGTGCTTGCCACACCTGGTCGCCGTGTGTGACGAAAGTGACGGGAGCATCTGGATGCGTGGGCCGCGTCTTGAAGGAAAAGACCTCAGACCAACCGTTTCGGTCGTCGCCGCACTTGTAGTAGATGGTGCGCTGCTGCTCGTCCAGGTCGAGATCCTTCAGCACAACCTCGTTCATGTAGCCTGACGTGTATCCACCCCGCATGCGCGTGCCCTGGTACCGATACTGCTGCACGTGGCTGCTCGTCGCCAGCTTGTCCAGGAGGCGCGGCGAAGTGCCGTATCGAACTTCCGACCGCCGCGGCTCGTTGTCCGTGATCCACCACACCACCATTTCATCCGTCTTGTCAGTAATCGAGAGATGAACTTGATCAGGCTTGCTGGTGACTCCAGATAGTAGCAGCAGCAGGACGATCAACAGCAGCGGAGGCTCGACGCGCGGCATCAGGGGTCGACCGGACATCTCCCCTCCCGCGACCTCGGACTGGCAGCCCCGCAGTGCTACTCGGCCTGCGACAAACCCCGACACGCGCGGAGCTCGTGAGTTATATACGAGATGGAGTACAGAAATCAATTGCAAGCACTAGATGTAGGTGTTAGGACGCATGGGACTAGACCATGTTACCACACCTTACAACCGTAAGTGGGTCGCCTCGTGACTTATTTCGGATGATGTCGTTTGTTTTTGGTTTAGTGTCGGCGCATGACGCCCCGTCCGACCTCGCGTGCCCACGTCGTAAAGACCACACTGCCGACGTTCATCGTGATTCCGATCTATATGGTTAAATCTGCATATGTAGGTCAGTGCAGCTGTCTGAAACGAGGCAATCTGGGGGAACGGGGTCATGAAGGGCTGCGAGGAGACGACCCCCCGGGCTGGTTCCTTGGGCTTTGTGGGCCTTGGACGACCCCCCCACACACAACCTCTCCGACTCATCAGCTCTACTATGAGACAAGTACCGGTGCTGGTCCTCTTCAGGAGCAATACCTGTACCCTGTTTCTAGTATCTCATCGGTCCATATATAATTTTGAGAATCCGGGCGGTAGATAATAATATATCAGCATGACTCTACCGCAACAGTTCAGGACTTACATACTGCAGCATCCCTCGTCCGCTCGGTTGAGAAATGCCGGGATCGAATCCTAGGCTGGTTTATGTATTTCGGCAATATCATACCGGCAATATCATACCGGCAATATCAACTCGCATTACTCGAATGGGCCGACGCCCAAACGGGTAGGGCGGACCTTTCGTGGTCAGTGCCGGGTATTTTGATGGCAGTGTTTTAGACGGTGATCCAAAGTGTTGGAAATTCCATCACTAGCCTTCAATTAGTCTTGCAGAATGCTTCGGCAATTTGCTTGATGACTATAACGGAGCGTCGCCTACCCAGGGCTTTCCGTAACTGGATTGCTGCCAAAACGGCCGTCGTAGAGACGCTGCAAGGGTTTCACTGGTGCCAGTCCTGTCCCGGGGGCGAAAAAAAATCATCCCGGCGTGTCCTGGCCTCTTGGGTATGCTCGGTTGATGCATTAGCGACTAGCCCTTCGGGGTTCGAATGCATGGGGCCTTGGTTTACGGGCTATGCCAGACCTGCGACAGCAGTTGGCGCAAGAGGTCAAGTGTTGGGGTGGCTTCGGCCGATGTCCCGGGGCGAACTTTTACTGCAGCATGCTGGTTGCTGGCGGATGTACATCTTGTTGGACCCAGGGTACCCCGGTACCCTGAATCCGCTTTTTCTCTGTGAAATCCGCATTTTTCCACTGAACAGCTGGCTACCGTACATGTGCCTAATTCGGACCGTATGGCAGAAGTACGGCACCCAATTGTTACCAAAGCATGGCACGCACGCACCTAGGCATCTTTGCCAGTTGGCCTTCTTGGACGGAGAGGTGTCCGTCCTAATTGACACCTAGCCGGCTGGTATAAATTGCCAGCCTCGGCTCCTTGTAATTCAGTCAACTGCTCTTCCCAGAAATGTTCCGACTCACCCATTCTCTCTCGTGACAGTGCCACTCAGCCATCACCACGGCGACAACGACTACCTATCGTCCATCGCCCACGGCTCATAGCAGCCCTTTGCCTTTCCAGCTTGCACCTTGCTTGCTGGCACTCGACGTGATTCGACGCGTGCACGCCGACTCTCGCCGACTCTCCCCCCATCAGTGACATCGCCACTCAGCCATCACTACGACAACCCCCCTCCGACAAGTTTTTGGGCCCTCTCCTTTGGTTCGACGTCTTGCCCCGTGCTCGACGCCTGCCATAGGCTTCAACCTGCGTGTATCTCGACCCTCGACAACTTTCGACGATCGACGGCGCCGTGCGACGAGTTTTTCTTCCCACCCGCCCACCCCTACAGTTATACATCCTCCAGCACAAAGTGCGCCATCCCTTCGCAAATGTCTACCAGCATCAACACCGGCATGATGAACACCCCCCTGGCCAATATGGCTCGGCAGAGTGCGATCAAGACCGACCCTAGCGACGCCCCGCCACCGCCTAACTTTCGTGATGATACCAGTTCTGACGACGCCTTCAACATGGACGAGGCATCAGACATTGACTCAGGCGACATCCAGCATATCAAGCCAGCTGCAGTGAAGCTGACACTCGACCTCGCGACGGTCCCCGTGTGGGACCAGAACATCTCTACGCGTGATAATGCTCAGGCCATCAAGATCTCCCTCGGCAGCGCCGGCTACCTGCGCCGGCTACCTGGACACCACCAAGGGCAAAGGCACCCATCAGGAGCAGCCCTTTCTTTTGGCAGCCCTGCGCCACGTGACAGCAAATTATCCCATGGCACTGGCCATCGTCGACAGCATAAGCATGGACTCCAGGCAGTGTGGATATGCGGCCTGGACGGCTCTATTTACTGAACTCCAGGGCTCTGCCATAGAGGAGCGCAGGTGCTTGGAGGAAAAAATCACAGCAGGCCAGCTCCCAAATGAGCCGGTCCAGGTGTACGTTCGCCGCTGCCGGAACCTCTGGAATTTGTTGCGCAAGGCACATGGTCAGTGGACATTCGAGTACGTGGCCATCAACTACCTCATCCCAGGACTTCACCCAGCATACGATCACATTGTCGATGCCACCATCTCGGCAACCGATGTCAACAAGAGGATGGCAACCATCATAAGTGCCGGACAGAACATGGAGGCGCGCACGCGTCAGCGTCGGCAGCGCGCCCGTTCACGCACGCCAACCCTCAATTCTTGCGACCCCAGGGACCAACTACATGCCACCAGGCCCAACATCGTCTGCAGCAGGTGTGACCGTCCAGGCCATGCTCAGCAACAGTGTTTGGCCAGGCGCCATGCCAACGGCATGCGTCTCCTGGGTGACACCGCCCCACCCAGCACCGTGAACAACCCTAGCTATGGTCACTCTCATCGCACGCCTGCGGAGCGTCACGTCAACGACAGCTATGCCCACAACCTGCGCAACGACTACAACCATCAAAACAGGCCCCAGCGTCAGCAATATTGGCCCACCCAGAGCGACAACGACGACATGCAGCGCCATCACCGGCCATTCGGCTTCGTCTCCCCGGCCGGACATCACCACCACGGACATCACCCGGCCAACAACGACTCCGACCAATAGCCGACATGATACCAGGAGGCCTACCCGTTAATGGGTGTGTCCTCGTTGGCACCACACCACAGCGGCATGCCATCCAATACGACTGATGCGGCGCGGAATACTGCAAGTGCTTCTTGCGATTGTTCTAGTCAGTGTCACGACGCTGGGCAGCATGGCTAACCCACAGCCGGCCACGTACTTGTACCGGGACAAGCAAAGCAGGGGGGCTGGCAGTTTGCCAAAAAGGCGTCCGAGCTCCTACAACGTTTGGCACATGGGCTTAAAGCCCATAATACGCAAGAAAGGGTTGGGAAGGGAGGGTTGCGCTAGCTAGAAGCTAGAGCAAAGGCGGACAGTGGAGACACCGCCATGTCGCGTGGCATCATATAGGGGTGAGGGACGGACGCCGGCACACGTTTGTAGTGCACTAGCCGTGTACGGCGGGATGTGTTATGTTTGGTACTAATATACCCGTCGTCCTTCACAATGTGTACTTCAAACCTCTATATAAATTCAATGTGGCAATTAGCAAAGCATGAGGCTCGCAGTTTGCCATCAGGTCGCCACAGCAACACTGCTGGCTGACCGGCCGAGGGAGTCAACTAGCCAGAAGTGCCACGCTGCCGGACACGGCGCACCTTTGGACTACGCTGGACTCCATCGCCCAGCTTACCGCGGAAATAACTGATTTTCTACATCATCACGCCGATCACGTACGCAGATGTAGAGGCCTCCATCCGGAGGGACTGGGGCGTCCACGCGAACCCGCGGGGTGTGGGGGAGGGGGGGGCGTACGTGAGAGGGGCGGGGGCTCTTGCACGGCCGTCAGCACCACCAGCAGCCAGACAGTGAGGGTGTCCGCCGTCCACTTGGCACGTCCCTCGCGGTGGCCGATGTTCCATCGGGCCGCTGGCACGTGCCCTCCGGAAAACACTTGACGGGCGGCATGGAAATAGAGCAACAGCTCCGCAATCCATGCATGGTTTGAAACAGGCAGCCGGCAGCACAACAACTTCTTGCTTGCATGAGCGCCGCCCGGGCCATTCCGGTCACGATGGTATAGGAGGATGCCCCCGTCCGGCGGAACTCCGGGGCGACCGCGAGGTCTCCCGTACATCACTCAACTCCCGCTCCACCGCGGAAGAAAAGAATAAAGAGTACGACGACTGCCAGGCTGGCGCGGGACATCTCCATGCGCACCACGGTACCCGGGTCCGTGCCACGGGTAACGCCCGGCTCCAACCGTAGGGCTTTCTCCAGGATCACGGCTTCCAGCACGGCTTTCAACCGTGGGTAGCACGGCTTTCAACCTTCGCGGGAAGAGTTTCAATCTGCTGTGGTGGTTGTTGAATGGAGGAGGTGCGGGAGTCTAGCTCGTCGAGTCGCAGCATCATCCGTTGCACCAGCGCTTTAAGGCTAGCGGTGTTACATGTCGCACTCGCGGCGTTGCCTTCACCGCCCTCCTCCGAATCGTAGAGGCTGTAAGGTAGTTGTGTAAGTACTCGTGGCAGTACTTAATGATACAAGGCTCTACTCGTAGTATATTGGCGAATTGAGTTCGTTGCTGGATGTAATCTGTCACAATATGCCAGTGGCATTACATATCTATCCTGCAGCGGTCCCACTCGTCGGTACCGCGGATAGGCAGCTAGTAGCGCTATCCTGATGATTTAGGAGTTGTAGCGCGTACTGTATGTTGCAAGGAATATTACTGGCGTCTGATTGTGGCTGTACCGATAATAACACGCACGCTGAAATATCAGTATAGCAATATGATTTCTTGGTCATAAAACGTCACAGGTTGTGGTGGTATTAGGGTAGTCGCTAGGCGCAACCCTAACATTCCCACCCCTCTGATAAATGACGAACTGGAAAGTATTTGTTCGTGTCGCCGAAGGCCTGGCGCAGATGTCGGTTGGCGGTGGAAGCGTGATATAGCAACAACAACAACAACAATAGGTGTCCACGCTCCGGGATGGACTGTGGAAAACGCGACGGGCGGTGCGCTCGCAGGTTGGCATATTCCTTTGAGCGTAGCGTGTCTTGCAGATGTCGGCTCGCCCTCGCGAAGTCGTGTAGCGCCTCGACACGTCGCAGCGCGCTGTATGGCTCCCAACTGTCGCGACTTCACTCGTAGTTCAGCCAACGCACCAAAAAGACGAGGCAGAGTCCTCGCTTGAACAGATCCTCGCGGCGCTCGATAGAGAAGTCGAGCACGCGTTCAACGATGAACTCGTCGACGCGGGGCTCCACACAAGACGGAATTGTATCGGGCTGTGCGTATGGGTTGACGCATTGGCGCAGTCGACTGATGTGAACCACATTGTGGCTGTCGAACGTTGGTGGCAGGCGCAGACGATACGCATGGCTGGAGATCTTGGCCGTGACCGGGTAGGGGCCGATGTAGCGTTGTCGGAACTTGCGTATGAGCAAGTGCTCCGTTGAGAGCCAGACTTTGTCTCCTTCTACGAACTCAACATGGCTGGTTTTGCGGTCGGAAATCTCCTTGTCGACATTCTCCAGAAAGGCCTTGACTGCTGAGAAAGCATAAACGTCGGCGAGCTTGTGAATGATGTTCTGAGTTGGTGCCATAACACGGGCTTCCAGCATCTTCTTCTCGACAATCTGACGCATAGATTGCTCGGCGGGTGGACCACAGGGAGGATAGCCGGCTTGACGGGCGCTCCGCTGCGATGCCATGGTGACACGCGACTCGGACAACGGTTGAAGGGCTCAGAATCGTTACCAAGGGTCGGCATGACCAGCGAAATCGCGAATGTATCGTCGTGCGTGCGAGAGCAGGTCGCGGTGGGTCGGCAACTGGAGCTGGATCGTAACAGGAAGCCGAAACCAGTGTAAGTACTCGTGGCAGTACTTAATGATACAAGGCTCTACTCGTAGTATTTTGGCGAATTGAGTTCGTTGCTGGATGTAATCTGTTACAATATGCCGGTGGCATTACATATCTATCATGTAGCAGTCCCACTCGTCGGTACCGCGGATAGGCAGCTAGTAGCGCTATCCTGATGATTTAGGAGTTGTAACGCGTACTGTATGTTGCAAGGAATATTACTGGCGTCTGATTGTGGCTGTACCAGTAATAATACGCATGCTGAAATATCAGTACAGCAATATGATTTCTTGGTCACAAAACGTCACAAGTTGTGGTGGTATTAGAGCAGTCGCTAGGCGCAACCCTAACAAGCTGTGTGTTTGCCATAGTTCGGTATGATGTCATCGCAGTCGCGGCGAGCGGCTGGCGTCGAACGTTGTTTGAGATCGCTTGTCACCTTGCGAGACTACCAGAGTCTCGATGTCGTTGCTCTAGCTGGAAGCTAGAGCAAAGGGAGAAGGGGGAGACACCGCCGCGTCGCGGAGCGTCATATAGGGGTGAGGGACGGACGCCGGGACACGCACGGGTGTAGCGTACTAGCCGTGTATACGGCGGAATTTGCAACGTCGGGTAACAACAATCGTAAAGTAAAGTAAAGTTTGCCCCGGGTCATCGGCCGAAGCCGCCCCAGCGCTTGACCTCGTCATAGCGCCATTAGAACGTTGCCGCATTCGAACCCCGCATTCAACCGGGTAAACCTGGTATGACACGGGCCCGGACGATATTGCCATGCATTGAAAGAGCCGGGAATCGATCCGGGGACCTCCTCAGTAGGAGACCATCGCTCTATCGAGCGGACAGACAACGGGACATGTCGTATTTTTCTCCGTGTACTTTCAACCTTTCATATAATTCGAGTATGACCAGACTTCAAAGGGAGGGAGGCAAGGGAGATTAGCCGAAAGGTTTGTTGCCTTACTTACACGGAAAGGGCGGGGGACTAGCGGCGAAGAGGCACAAACAAGAAAGGGGAGGGCGGGTTGTGCAGGCAGAAGGCCGGCACAAAGCTGAAATAGTGGTCCCATGTAGCGGGCGATTATGGTCCTATAGGACTATGGCGGGTACTGTGGTGACCGATAATATTGTCGAGAGCGGCACGCAATACTCCACAGAAGATGTATGCTGCCTCGAGGCTACATTTTCTCGATGATGGCAAGCCTTTGTCCGGGTCTCAGCGGTCCGCCAAACCGTTGCAAGAAATGGGCAATCGTTGCCCACACAATATCACGAGGGGACGTGGAAGCCAGATGTCGGGTACACCGTACAACACGACCACGATCGCGATACTGACCCCACTTTTTTTGTGGAGGCTATAGACCCCAACGGTCGAAAGTGCGGTCACATCGACGCAGAGCTTGCCATGGTCCTTGGGCCCCATGGCACGGCTTGCCGGTCTTCCCTTCAGTCATTTTTCTCTTTTCATTATTCAAAAAGATGATCCAAAAAGTCTATGCAAAGCTATCTTGACAACTAGCACATATTTTCGGCTTTTTTCCATTTCCGCATTTCTTGCTCGTGCTGGTAACTACGTTTTGTGTTGCACTACCGCAGATTGATGCAACCCCCCATGGGACAAAGTACCGAGCTATTCGTCATGGGCGGCCCAGAAGCAACATCCACAACATGTGACATCCTCCCCGCTCTTCCCCAATGGGAGCAATAAGGGTTTGTGTGCGTGACAAGGCACATGTTTCACGCGCAAGTTGTGTTCAAGTGTGTTGTTGTCTACTTCATGCTAATAACTCGCAATTTATTGCCCATGTCTTACAGCGGATCGTGACGTTGTATGTCACCCATACATCCTTAGGAGTAAGCAGTGACTTCGCAGACACCGCCAAGATCAAGATTGTGTGTTGCGAACATAAGCTAGCTTAAGTCCACCATATATAGGCAGGCATCATAAACTCGCTCCCGCCGTCGCTTGTAAAGCACCACGTTGGTAGCCATAAGTACCATAAGTACCACACGCATTGCAAAAACATGCAAAAACTTGGCATATTTTAGCGTTGAAATCCGGATTTTGACCTGAGCGGCGCCTGCGGCGGGCTCCAGACTCCAGACTCCCGCTGGGGGTGGACCAAAACCCCTGTGCTATGCGTATCACATGTAACGCGTAGGCGCGTACATCAGGCGTAATTCAAAATTCCATGTCCGGTACATGTCGCCGCTTCCCCGTAAGATGTCGTGATATTATTTTCATTATAATCCTTACATACAGCGAGAAACGAAATAATGAATAGCGACAAGATAATGGTCGCCAAGGCTGCATTTCATTTTCGGCCGTACGGGTGCCCGGTACGAATTTACGGTTGCGGCTCGGCGCGAGTAGTCGTAATCGCTTAACACGGAGTTGTACACCCCTTCATACAAGTCCCAGGCCCCTTTGTCGCCGAATCCGGGCTTACGAATAGTAGGGCAGCTAAATCTATGTTTTATGACCTGAAATCCTGGAATATTGCACATTCATGCTCAGCCTTTACCACCATAGGGTGTAAGCAACCCCTGTGGCCCTAACAAGTGCCCTACACGAGTGGCACTTGCGCCACACTATGCGTTTCCAGTAACCCCACAACAACGGAAGCTGGTGGCACATACCCCCCTTGAGCGATGCCTACGGCCGCCATGCCGGATCCCTCCTTTCACAACATTATTTCCACAAGCATCGACGCATTACGGTACACGCCATTGCCGCCCCACTGGGCTCACCATGGCGCGCTATGAGCATGTGGCCATGCACTGCTATAGAAAAGCTTTGGCCTACGGCAAGGAGGCCGCGAGAGCCCTCTCCCGCCTGCGCGTGCAACGATTACAGCCGCATTTTGTCCATGATGTTGGCCATAAACCATCGTCATCGACACGTAGGGCTTGGTCCAGGTCGTGAATGACAAAATTTCAATGCCCTACGTGTATGGTGGATATCTATCATACCAAGGGTGACGTGGTATGAGTACGGGGGCTGTGGTGCCCCATGCCTATTTGTGCACACGAGTGGCGCAATTTGTGGTTTTGAAGCGCTAGCGTCAAAAGCTCTGAATGAATGAAAGCGTTGACAGCAACGGCCCCCGCGTGGCAATATGGGGTGTATCGCGCTATCGCGGCATCCCCCCCCAGCCGTACGACCCTGAGTAACCCGCATGCACGCGCGCACGGCCTCGGTGCAGCCGTGCATGGGCATGTGGATCAAATTCGCAAACCCCATACTTATGTGGAGGGGTGTAATATTGAGCCGTAACCGTAAACTGGCGGATTTGCGGCCCGAGGATTTGCGGCTGGCCTCGCATGTCGCAAATATCGCAATGTTTACGACCGCCGTAAATATGGCTCACTCAGCCGTAAATCGAAGTAATACTTTCCGCATAATATACATGTTCAGCGCAATGTACAGGCCGGCCGTAAAGGGTCGTAGGGGCTAGGCGGCGCCCTGCTTGCTGCCCGGCCCGGCACTAGCCCGGGCGCCATGGCGTGCTGATGCTGGGCCCGTTTGAACGTTTGAACTCATAGGACTGAGGGGGTGCGACCAAACGTCACCGACCTGGCTCATTTGCCAGTCGTCCGCCCACATCGTGCCGTGTTGGGTGCTCAGGCTACAACACTCCCAAGCGACTGTTCGCGATGGCCACCCCCCCCCCCCCCCCGCCCGCGCCGCCGCGGCCGCAAGCCCCGCTTCTAGGCGCTACGGGCATGGATGACGATTTGTCTCCGCCCTGGCTCCCAACCACTTGGTGGCAACGGCCGCCCGGAAGGGCGCGCCGCCCAGCGCAAGAAAGCTCGCCAGGAAGCGGTTGCTGACGCCGAGGAGGAAGACCGGGAGCGCCCCTCCAAGCGCAAGAGCGGCGGCGTGGCTGCCAGCACCGCTACCGGTGGCAAGGCCCACGACTCACCAGCGCCTACAGAGGATGACGAGATGGTCAAGACGCCAAATGACATCTCCAACACTTTGCTGGGAGTGAAAGGGTCACTGACTAGCCAAGTCGTCCACATCAAAGAGCAAGTTGGGGCTGCGAAAAGACTGCAGCTGCAAAGGAAAGGCTTGCAGCCCTGGAAGCTATCAAAGTGCAAATGCAATCTTTCTCACCAAGTACCCCACAACACACATTTGCATTGCAATCACTGTCTGAGCTAACCAGTATGTGCATGAACTTGGCCAATAATAGCGTCACCAACATCGACGTGCTTGCTGCTGCAGCCCCTGCTGCATCTACGCCAATGTCGTTGTGTCACGTACGCTGTGACGATGCTACCCCTCCCTCGCTCATTACTGTATGTTTGAAATTGCTGCCTCTTGTCCATCTGTCCTATCCCTGCGGCATCACTGCGCGGCGTATATCTCCTACAGATGTATCATATTTTAGAGCCGCTGCGAGCATGCTGCTGCCCTGCCGCAGCTGTATCATTTTTTGAGCGATCATGCCGTTACCCTGCAACACATGTATCAATATATATAGCGAGCATGCTGCTGCCATGATGGAGATGTATCAGTTTATACAAGCGATTATGAAGTTGCCTTGCTGCAACTGTATTCCGTTTATAGAGCGAGCATGCTGCTGCTCTGCTGCGGCTGTATCATTTTTTAAAGCGATCATGATGCTGTCATGCTGCACGTGTATCGGTTTATACAGCGAGCATATGCGGCTGCCCTTGATGGAGCTGTATCAGCTTATACAACGATCATGCAATTGCCTTGCTGCAGATGTATCCGTTTATAGAGCGAGCATGCTGCTGCCCTGCTGCATCTGTATCAGTTTTCAGAGCGAGCATGGTGCTGCCTCTGTGCATCTATTCGATGGTTTGGCAAGATTTGATGATGTGGGAAGGGAAGGTGATTTACAATTGTTGCGGAACTCCTCCAGCAAGATCTTGGCCTCGCCACTCGCGAGATGCTCAACGTTGTCGACATAATCCAGATGCCACTGCATGAACTCCGGGCGCCTACGGCGGAAGGCACCTCCTTGCGCGCTGACGTACCGAACGCGAGGCCTCCTCCGAATAGCCGCAGCACGGGCAGGTCCCCGTCCGCGCTCGGCATTGAGAGCTCGACGCGCGCAAGCCTTGTCGCGCTGTCTCTTCACAAGCGCGACGACGGCAATGCCCGCCACAATGGCAGCCATCACACCGTGGCCATTGTCCAACGCGAGCTTGGAGTATATGGGCATGGTGAGGCAGTTTGGGTTCCCCGAGCGGGCTGCGCTTGGATACGCACGCACGGGATGGTGATCGTCCCAATGCTGGTGGCGGAGAGGGGGCGAGATCCGAGCAGCCGCTTGTCCACCCGCGCCTTTTCTTTTCAAAATAGTCGCTATTCAAAAACGAATCGCTGCCGACTGCGGTTGCGGCGAAAACTGGGATGTCACATTTCAAGGTGCCGGCCACAACCGTAAACATGCCTAACATGGCATTTTAGTACCCGTACGAATATTTGCGACTACGGTTCTGTCGGTGGCTGTCATGGCGGTTCCCGCCTCTTGTGGCCCGTAGCTGGATTATCTTCTGGATTTCTGCATGGATTTCTTGAATTTTGCAGCTAGCACATGTAGTAATCATCATTTGCGACTACGGTTACGGCCGGAAATGAAACGTGGCCTTAAGGTGTTTAATACGACCGACCGCGAGCGCGCCGCACTTCAACAACTGGGTCCCGAAGAGCGCGCCAAGCTTACATCGTTATCTCCACTCAACTCTCAAGAGCGCATCACGACCCGCGGCAACACAACAAGGATTAAAACGCACAATATCGCGCGCCCGCTGTCACCAACACAACAGACCGGAGAAAGCGGCCACCTAGGGCCACGCCCGACTAGCCAGGCAGCAGTGGAGGCCCCTCGGGCGAGATGGCGGCTGCGCCGATGCTGACGACACACGCCGCGCGGCGACTGACGCCATCATCGATACCAGCACCGCCCACAAGCAGATGCGGCAGCGGCCGCCAGGTAGTCGCGTCAGCAGCGGCCCGGACCACAACGACGCCCGGGTGGCCGCCGCGTCTCCCACACGAGGCAGCCTCCGTCCGGCGGGCCTTCGCGTCGTCCCGGGTGGCGGCCGCACCTACTGCCCGCACAATTGGTCCGCCGCCCGCCACCTGAAGCGACGGCGCCCTCTGCTGGCAGCGACGGCGATGCCACCGCCAACAGCAGCGCCAGCAGCGAAGATGTCACGAAACGGGACGACACTACGCAGACGCTGGGTAACTTTCTGCCGCCATCGCAGACCCTACCGCTTGCGATATGCCCAATCCCCCCACGCTTACTCACACTCTCAGGGACCGGGCCCCGTGAGCAAGGAAAACGATGGAACTGTACGCTTTCTGGGGCTTCGGCTAGGCAAACCGGTATTACATTCACACTCCGCGTTGGATGTGACTCACGGGAGATCTGCCGCCGCAGACGAAACACTGCTGAATGGGCCCGCCGGCTTTCTGTTCCGGCTTGTTATGGCATGGAACCCGCCCAAGTGGATCCTGCGCACCATGGCCGCATTCGTGCTGGCGGGGCAGGTGATGTTGCGCATCGCGCAGGGTGGGTGCCAGCTCAGGGCCCATCACATACTTGCCACCCCTTGCAACCCCCTGCTACCCCACGCAGGCATGCGCGCACAGGTTTGGGCTCAGTGGCAATGGGGGTGGCCGAGCTGAGCGCAGGTGCTGCTGCATTGGCTGACAGGGAAGATACACATGCGCAACACGATTGCGCAGCTCAAATTGGTGGGGCCGAGCTCGCTGGGGGTGTGTTTGCTCACCGCCAGCTTTGTAGGCATGGTGTTTACCATTCAGGTGCGCGCCTGCCCTTGACTGCATGCTGCATGTACATTCCAGCGGCAAAACCAGCAACCTACCGGTGCACTGGCAGGCAGGCTGACACAACGTTCTCTCCTCATTCTGCGCTGCAGTTTGTGCGTGAGTTCACCAAGCTCGGACTGACCCGCAGCATCGGCGGTGTACTGTCGCTGGCCATGGCGCGCGAGCTGACACCGGTCATCACGGCCATCATCGTGGCGGGGCGCGTCGGGAGCGCATTTTGCCGCAGAGCTGGGCACGATGCAGGTGGGTAGAGTCGGCCGTGACTGGAGGGCGTCATCCAGTGCCTGGTTGGGGTACATGATGCACAGGTCATTTGCATTGAACACAGGAACGGGATGTATTTGCCTGCCAATGCTACCTGAGGTCCCGTCGGGGTACCCCCTGCAGGCAACCTCAGCTGCCAGCTCAGCTCGGGCCCACCCTGAAAGGGCCCTATCGTGTGCCCCACCTGATCCCCCCCCCCCCCCCCCCCCCTTCGCTTTCCCCTCTCCACCTCCCTGAGTAACAACAGGTGTCGGAGCAGACAGCGACGCTCCGCGTTTTGCGCACAGACCCGGTGGACTACCTCGTCACGCCTCGCGTGCTGGCCTGCGTCATAGCTGTGCCTGTGCTCACTGCGCTTTGCTTCACCGTCGGCATGGCGGCCAGCGTGCTCTTAGCTGAGGGTGTATATGAGGTACTGTTCCGCTTTGATGTGTTCAGCCTATTTGCTGGGCTTGTCCCCCCTAGATTGCTGGTTGGACAATGTCTTGTGGAATGGCAATGTGCTGCCATGCCTATCAAAGGTGTTACAAGCGTCTTAGTGAGCAAGTGTACAGTTCCTGATACGCACACGGCCCTAGTAGGTGTATTTATTGTCGGTGCTTTTGCTGACAGGTGGGCGCGAACATCATGCTGGACTCTGCCCAGCGCACCCTGACTAGCTGGGACATCATTAGCAGCGAGCTGAAGAGTGTCGTGTTTGGCTTCATCATCAGTGTGGTAACGGCTCGGTCGCCCTACCTGCCCCATCTTGTCTCCACCTGCTCCCTTTACGAATGGTCTCGGATCCTAAGCGGGCAATACCCGGCTGCTGTCTGTGCAGGTGAGCTGCTCCTGGGGCTACACCACCACTGGGGGCGCAAAGGGCGTTGGGGAGTCAACCACCTCAGCGGTCGTCATTTCGCTTGTTGGTATCTTCGTTGCCGACTTCATCTTGTCCTACCTCTTTTTCCAAGGACAGGGCGACGCGCTGACGCAGCTGGTCTGAGGCAGTGAAAAAGGCAGGCAGGCCGGCTTCCATGTAGCTGCCCCTCTGTAACATACTAAACACTCATTGCGATTCACTCTCACTGAGTAGCTGCTAAGATATGCCGACACGCCGTGTCTACAACACACACACACACACACACACACACACACACACACACACACACACACACTTTGGCCTCCACACGTTTAAGCACTGAAGTATAAAATTTTTGGCCGCCAGAAATCCACCAACACTATTACAATGAATTACGAGTACTCGTACCAGCTGGTGCTTTGCAATGGCTTGTGTGGGGTAGCAGAAGTAGCACTTCATCAGCGTACAGGTACATATGACACGATATGATCGCAATACCGGGGCTGCACGTCGATGACGTCCGTGTCGAAGTATTGACGCACGTGCCTGGGCACTCATTCCTACCTACAACTCGTATCTCGATCTGGACATATAATGTGCACTCGTAAGAGTACCGTCATGGCACTGCTCGTCGTTACAACCGCCGTTACAACCGTCATGGCACTGCTCGTCGCGTTTCCTTATGCGGCGGTGTTTACGAGTGCGATTACAGTAGCGACTGTAGCCCTCTGCTGCAAGCTCATGTAAATATCACGACCCATTACGGTAGCGACTAGCGACTAGACAGAAAGCGAACACAAATAATGTTGAAATAAAGTGCGCGTACATCGATGATGAGTTCCCGTACCGTGTGATTCGACGGGCAATTTATCCCTGCCGTTATTTATACGAATAAATACTGGAAAGAGTGCTGCGCCTGGTACTAGTACGTTTATACCGTACCACCTCCCCTGTTTATGATTGCTACTGACTACAAGTTATGTTTACTTTTTGGTTACAGGGAGAGCGTCCGGAGAATGCACGCAAAGTACTGGGGGAGGAAAAAGCCAAGTTATCGTCAGCAGCGCGACCATTCTTGTATTTCGCTCTCCCTGTAACCAAAAAGAAATTCTTGTATTTCGCCGCGCATGCCATTCGCAGGCAGGGGGGCAGCCTGCATGCGTGGGGCAGCCTGCATGCTGCTGCTGCTGCCCGTCCGCGTTCCAAATAACGGCCGCCCTTCACTGACTGCTGGGCTCTTGCCCTGCCTTCCGCTCTCTGCCTCTCTAACTGTCAGAGACTTCCCGCAAGTGGTCCGGTGGATTCGCCCCCACCGTTGCGACACAAGCCGTGCCCCGCCCTTACTAGGGCCTGGAGTGCAGTCCGGCGCGGTGCGCACGCAGAGAAGGAGCGCGATTCTGCGCGTTGCCCACACGCCGCGAGCCAGAGCAGCAGAACGACGCAACCCTTCCCAAATATAAAGCTCAAGGCAAGCCTCGGCGCGAGGGAGCGAAATTTGCTGTGTGGTATTGACGCAGGGGCCTGGCAGCCGTCGTCAGCCGAGGCAACGGGTCTGGGGCAAACGGGGGTGCGACGCGCCGCGCGGCTCGTGCTTCTCTGGCGTCGGGCTTGCTTCCGCCATACGAACAGCCTTCGCGGCGTGGGGCGTTCAACTCATAGAGCATGTCTAGCCTCCCAAGGGCTCTTTGAGATGGCGGAACGATAGGTTTGGCTGCTCCCGCACGACTCCTCAGGTTACAGAAGGGAGCGGGTTTCCCGGCAGCTCAAATAGCCTCATAGTCTCCCAAATCAGCAAAAAGTGGCGAGCATGACCGTCCATCAGCTCACTCGGCAGAGCTCTCGCAAGGCGAAGGCGCCCTCAAAGCTCGGCGAGGTGCGTGAAAAGCGCTCCAAAGCCCCTACTGCGCACCATACCATGCCTGTGTCGCACCGTCCTCTCATAAACCTGGTCTGCTGTGTGCCTCGGCGCTGCACAGGATCTATGGACGCGTACTATAGTGGTGTCCAAAGCATGCCCCAGGGAGATGATCCCCGACAAGGGTCGCAGCTGGTACGTGGCCCCACACGCAGCGCGCTGTTGAGGCCTGCGGCTCTGCATCATAGCAACTGCATCTACACAATCGCAGGATTGATGCTGCTAGAGCCCCACGGTATTCATTACCTGTGGATGCACACCCACAGGAAGCCGAGCGACTTTGACATCACAAAGACGCTCTTTGTGGGCAAACGCTCCGTCATCTACCGCGCCAGGTGCCTTGGCTGCGGGGTGGACCTGGTGCTGAAGGTGTACGTGAAGAACCGGCTGGCAGCGGTGCACCGCCGGCAGGTGGAGCGGGAGATCCAGATCCACAGCAGCTTATTTCACCCCAACATCATCAGCATGGTGGGAGGCGTTAGCCTGTGGGAGTATCGCGTTATGCCTGCGCCATTTGCAGCGTGCTCAAATATCATTCACCGCCTGCGCTCACCTGCTGACAGCGGGGCTGTGCTATCCCGCAGTACGCGGCGTTTGAGGACGAGAATCACGTGTATCTGATGGTGGAGTCGGCGCCCAAGGTAGCCAGGGCGAGCTGCCAGCGGCCTGGCCACATTGAGCTCGTGCTTTATGTCCTGCTGAGTGGACCTGAGGCGCGGCTGCTGCTGCTGGGCGCAGGGCGACCTGCTGGATGACATGAACAAGCGGGACACGTTTTACCCAATGCAGACCATCCAGCTGTTTGTGAGGCAGATCCTGGATGCCATCAACTACCTGCACAAGCGGGTGGGTGCTGGGCCGTGCGTGCGCACAGCAGCCCATAACCAACAGTTAATAAAGACTGCACAGCATGCGCCGGCAAGCTGGACAGCGTCTGTCAGGGGTGGTCATCTCTGCGCCCACAGGCACCCACGTCCGACCCTCCCGCCATTGCTGGCTGTCGCAGGGCATCATGCATCGAGACATGAAGCCCGAGAATATCGTGCTGGTAGACAACAAATACTCCATTAAGCTCATCGGTGCGCCCCTCTGAGCGCCTAACGCTGTCAGTCCACCGGCAGCCAGTGGAGCCTCACTCGGCGCCCTCTTCTCCTGCAATCTATGCCCTTCTTCCTCCCGTCCTGCTTACCCTGCTGCATATCTTGGCGACCCGCAGATTTCGGGCTGGCGATCGATTTCTCTGCTGAGCGCCCTGTCAGCGCGGTGGGCACGCTGCAGTACATGGCTCCGGAGGTGGTGGTGTGCCCCACAAAGTCACGCCCAGAGGAGAACAAGGTTTGCCTGCCTCCCTGCCCCAGGAGACAATACTGCCATTCAATCCTCTCAATTCAGAGAGTGCCAACATGGCATCGACTTGCAGTTGCAGCGCCCACAGCTTTGCCATTCCCGTGCCTGTACCTTTGGCAGGGTACGTGGTAGCGGGGGCGGAGGACAGGGGTGGGGGGGGGGGAGGGAATGGCAGCAGCACAGAGTGTAACGTATCTGACCGTCTGGGCGCTGCGAACGGCATGCAGGAGAACACATTGCTGCAGTATGGCACAGGCGCTGACATCTGGGCGCTGGGCATCCTTGTGTTCGAGCTGCTCACAGGCCGGGCTCCATTCGACACGGCATGTGGCTCAACCCCCCCGAACTGCTCCTGCGAGGACCCCCCACCGCACCCCTCATGTCCCAGCACCAACCTAAATACATCCATGCATTCACCAGGGAGACTGCGCGACGAAGGTTGACACACATTTCCTTATTGCTGTGGCCCTCATGGCATGAATGTCGGTGTTATGCGAATGAACTTGCTCGGCCAGTGCACAGTAACGCAACGAGCGTAGCATCCCGGCCACCGGTGTATCGATCCTGAACCTGGCGCCACTGCCATTATATACAGGACCATAAGATTAATTGTGTCATTAGCGTTACATACCCCACGGATGCACGAGAGGCTCAAGGTGTGGGGGGTGGAGGGCAGCACCTTGTGCCAGCCGTTCCACACCAATGCCGGGAGTATGTTTTGTCACGGTGAGCGCCATTTTCGGTTTCGGCTTATAG
The DNA here is from genome assembly GCA_006384855.1 of Tetraselmis striata. Taxonomy (NCBI): domain Eukaryota; kingdom Viridiplantae; phylum Chlorophyta; class Chlorodendrophyceae; order Chlorodendrales; family Chlorodendraceae; genus Tetraselmis; species Tetraselmis striata. The sequence continues at coordinate 26,513 of VCJN01003245.1, read as the reverse complement.
CTATGGTGTGGCGCTGGTCTGGAGCTGGGCACTGGAGTCTTGCAGGCAATATGCGTTGCTACGCTCTAGGGCGCATACGACCTGAACCCCCCCATTACCCGTGCCCCCACGCATCACATAGTCTACTTGCAGACTCATCGTACCGCTCCGCCTGGCCATCTGGTGATGGCAATGCAGGGGAAGAAGGTGGCTGAAGAGGAGACGGAGAAGCGCATCATGTACATGGAGCCGGAGTTCCCGGCTACGCTGTCCAAGGACGCGTCGGACTTTGTCAAGCGCAGCATCGCCAAGGTGCCCGGCCGCCGGATGTGCGCGGGTGAGCTGCTGTGCCACCGGTGGCTGAACGACGGGGTCGACGTGCGGCCACCGCACACGGCAACGGCTCTGGCAGGAGCGCCAGCCCAATGGGCAGCTGCCCCCCCTCCGCAGCGGCCATCGCCAAGCCACTCCTTGCAGCCACAGCTCAGCATGTACGACATGCAGGCGGCCAACAAGGTGCAGTGGCCCACAATGTATCTGATGAGAGCCCACAGTCAGAGCATTGCTGCTGTTATGGCACATTAGTTGCTGATATTATGCGACGACGGGGTACCAGGGTGGAATGGAGCGGAAGGGCAGCGGCCTGATGCCGGAGCGAAGCTACATGATGGCTTCTGCTGCCGCAAAAGACAGCCCAGAGCAGCATTGGCGGTTCTCTAAGGATCGGCTGCAGAAGCCGGTGGACGCCGCGCTGCATGTGAGTACTCCCACCGCGCTTGCCACTGCCCGAATATAATGGTGAGACTGTGCCCTAAGATGTGCCCGAGAACATCACGTACGACATACACAAAGTACAGGAGCCCGCCCCTCTTGACAGTATCTCATTGAAATTTTATACTGAGAATCTTCTGGCAAGCTCATTGACCACCTCTCGCGACGGCGGTGACGTGTAGGTGACCGGCACCCCGGAGTTTGAGGAGGCGGTGGGGCGCGAGGAGGCGCGCGAGTACGAGTCGGACAAAGATAGCGCGTTCTGCCGGCCGTCGACGTCGAGTAAGGGCAAGCCGACGACACCAGGGGATTCGTCGCAGCTCGGCCGCTGGGCAGAGCCGACAGCCTCGGCGCCGCGGTCGTCCGCGGAGGGTGGCGGTATCAGCTTGTCGGGCAGCTTTGCGCAGTACCATCAGCCGTCGCCAGATTCGCCGCAGCGCGGCGGCGGGTGGCGCAGTCCCACGGCAGGGAGCTCGTCGTCCCCTGTAGCAGGCACGCCGCCCGGTTCCCCCGCCACGCACTACAAGGGTGACCGCCCGCCGTCGGCTCGGCCCAGATACAGCCACGGTCGTCCCGAGTCGGCGGCCTCGCCGCACCAAACCGGACACCGCGCGGTACCAGCCGGCTGGCCCGCCTCGGCGGTGTCCTCGCCGGCGAGGAAGTCGCCGCCGAGGGGGCGCGTCAGCGCGCGCTCATCCTCGCGCGCCATCAGCCACACGAGCCAGGCCAAGGTGGAGGCGAGCCTGCGGCACAGCTTGCTGCTGGCCGAGTCGAGCGCCCCGGCGTTCAGTCGCGTCAGCATGACGCAGCAAGCCGGCGCACGCCGGTCGGGCGGTCTCGGCAAAGAGCAGTCCGAGCCAGTGGTCGCGTCGCCCAGCGGCATCATCCGCCAGGCGCGCACCGGAGGCATGTCCGGCTACGAGAGCTACTCGGCAATGCGCGCCGCGCTGCTCAGCGCCGGCGGCCCCGGCGGCGGCAAGCCTGCCGGCACCGCCCGGCCCGCTGGCAGCGCGCGCAAATCGCGCGCCGCCGTCCACCAGCGACCGTCGACCTCGCAGGTTGCCCGTACCGCCGCAGAGGGGGCGTCGACGGTTGCTCCAGGTTTCGGACGCAGCACTGTCGTGAACGGTGCTAAAGCGACGTCGATAGCTGCGGGTCCCGGGCGCGCGCCACAGTTCGCGCGCTGGGCCAACACTCAGCGACCGAGCACCCAGCAAGCGGCGCAGCGCGCTGCGGCGACATCGTTCGGCGCCAGCTGGGCGGCGCAGCAGGCATCGACGCGAAATCTGGTCAGCCATGGGACGTCAATAACCCTGTCGCCGCGCTCCTGATTAATATGTCAGAGAATGCCCACACAACAGGCATGCTGTCGCAGATTATTAGTTGCAGCTGTACTACTGGTTACGTGATGCTACATATTGCCGCGGTTCGCTCCCTCTGGTCGCCGCCGCCTCTCGACGTGCTAGCTACGGTCTCGTGCCTACTCAATGTCAGTAGCTGTCCCTGGCTGAACACTTGCATCCATCTGACGTCAATTACGTGCAGGCGGAAGGGAAAGTGCTGGCCTGCACTTGAACTTGATGCGGTTCTCATCGCTGCTTCTCTTCTCTCAGGAGTCTCAGCTGCAAACCCTACGCCTTGTAACTTCAAACCTAGGAGAAACAGCGATATGGCCACAATGCCTCCAGTGTGCTGTGTGAGATGCTAAAAGTCTGAAACGCAATGAACCAGGGGATAATCATAGGCTCTGCATACTTAGTTCTACTGTCTGCATATCACAGGCTCTGTTTACCTATTGTTTCACTGCTGGCAACCCTTAGCACTGCGGAATGCAGGTACTGCGTTTGGACATGCAAGCATAGCGGAGGTTGTACTCTGCAACGAGGCTGCATGTGTATAGTGCTCTGCTAGGATAAATTGACAGCTAGTAGTAGCCAGCATTAGAATGCCTCGATATGTCTATGTGCACCACACAACTCGCAAGAGACATGGAACGCTAATTGTGCTTCCGAGTGTTGATAGCAAGCGCCACCAATGGCATTATTCAATACTGGAAGGTTCAGGTGTGTATGGCTGTTTGTCTCCGCCATATTTTCCCTGTGACGTGCAACACTAGGGTGGGGTGGCAAGGGTAATCTGTGAATGCGCATTGGCATATATATGTATACACACACACACACACACACACACACACACACACACGTATATATATATATATATATATATATATTTGACAGACAGACACAGACAGACAGGAAGAGAGAGAGAGAGAGAGGGAGGGGGGAGAGGGAGAGGGAGAGAGAGATAGGGAGATAGGGAGAGGGAGAAGGAGAGAGAGAGGACGCGCGACTACGATGACGCGACGATGTGATAACGACCAAGCGCTATACTCGTATGTACTCGTGGCAGACGATGGCCAGCTACATTAATAGACCCTACATCGCACCGGCCATAGCCCCTCTACGGACTCCAATACATAAATACGTCCGAGGCGGCAAGTGCGAGCCTCGCCATAGCCCAGGCGTGCGATGCCCGAGCAAAGTAGCCACCCTTGGCCTTTGCGTCTCACGGACGTGCATCACGGATGTGCCGGAAATAAAAGCGTTTCAGTTCATTTATTTATTGAGTCGTTTGGCGCGAACAAAAATCGTTCGAGAAGTCGGAAGCAAGGCCGCAACGTATGCAACGCGATCGTCGGGTGGCAGCGCGTGCGAATTACACCGCTTGTCCGCTATGCTTCGGACTCATTCTGACCTGGTTAAAGATAGTCTAGCTACACCCCTTCTGGGAAGGGTCCCTGCCAAATATGTTGACGCTGATCAGCCGCGGCCCTTGCGTCGCGTGTCAAGGTCGGGTTTATTAACGGTGGCGGATGCAGAGCTACAACGATTGCGAATCTCAAAAACCCTTAACGTATTGAACGATCGCTCTGACGCAGTGATTCGTCACTTTAAGGCGGCGGAGGGTTGCCTATTGACCATAGTCCTACTGCACAGACGAATATTGGCTACTGGCTGAACAACGACACTTGCATCGTTATTGATACGCGCACGGCGTTGTCGGACGACAGCGTGGTTTCGATATTGGCACTGGCAAAACTCGGAAGCCCGCGATAACGTATGAAGAGAGCGCGTTGCACTGTGCCGTGCTGCCATTCCTCCGAGCCCAGGACTGCGAGAAGACGCTTATCCGCAGCCTAGCTGCTGTACGTCTTTCTGCCAGCTTAGTAGCTGCCCTTGCGTCGCATTGTCTACACACGCGTGGCGTCTCGTCACTTTTGGGGGCGTGGTTTCGGAACGAAAATAGTTGCACTGGCAAAACTCGAAAAACCGACACGTATGAAGCGAGCGCGTTGCACCGCGCCATGATGCTGCTACTGGGCCAAACCCGAGACTGTGACAATAAGCTCATCCGCAGCCTGGCTGTGCCACGTCGATATGTCAGCCCAGTACCCGCTACCCAGTACCCTTGCGTCGCATCGATGACACGCGCACGGCGTCGAGTTTCATCTTGGCTTCGAAGCGATAGCGACTCTTGGGCAACACTAATCCAGACGAATACGGCCGCGACGTGTGCAGTGCCGACCGCTACTCCACCAAGCTCAGTCCAACGATGACGAGGAAGAGCCTAGCTGCAGCCTGGAGCGCTGTTGCGCCAAGCATCTGCAGCGGCTGTGCGGCCCTGTGGCATTGATGAGCAGCATACGAAAACGATTCTCAGCAGTGCTGAACTTCATAGGTGCTTTCGAAGTAAAAAAGATTATAAGTAAACTAAAATTCGGACGAAACGTGGAGGGGCCATACGTCTCACGCCACTTATCGACACTCCGTATGGTGTGTAAAAGTGTTTGTCATGCATATAATTAGTGTGAATATGCCAAGCAAGCAGCGGCGCTGCGCCCTCACCATCGCGCGACAACGCAATTCGCATTATTGCGGTATACTACGCGTTTGCAGTCGTTTGGACGAAATATATCGGCCAAGCAGGGGTAATGGTGTTGTGTTGCCAGCAATAAAATCAGTATCTATAATATACAAAAGTATCTGTTGCATAGCACAGTGAAATTCGCAATGGCAACTCGCACCATGGGCTGCTCATATACATGCCACCGCATACTACATTATTCGGTAGATATATATTTGATTACCATGTATTATATCCGTGTGCTTTTGCGTTTTTGTCGATAAGCATAGCGGCAGTGCTGATTACTCGATGTCTTCCAAACTCGCATGGGTCCACAAGCAAGCTTTACCAAAACACGGTACACTTTATAGCTATGTTGCATCAAGAAGGCAACAAAGCCACCCACATCATCTGCTGTGCCGATCGGGCAAATGGCGAAATTGCCAACGCCAATGTCGGGTCTCATAGCGATACACATGTCGAAACCATACAAGCTTTGCCATGGTTGTACACAATTACACATGCTGCTGCCGCAGATGGCTATGCCCACCCGCTGCTACCTCTGTTCATTATGCTGCCTCCCCCAGTGTTGTTGCCCATGCAGTGATGCCGCTAAAAAGCTACAAGTCCCCACACATACGATGCCACTGTCCCCGATGCCGCTTCTCACACTGCCATCGCCGCTGTCACTGCTCCCGCCGCGGCTGATGCTCATACATCCCCATGCCACGTATCATGACCATATTGCAGCCTAAAATTTGTGCCCCGCATAACTGATGACAACGAAATCGAGTTCCATCATCACCATGCAGCTACCCACACTATGCTGCCCATGACTGCATGTGTTAATGCCCATATATGGCCAGGGCCAATTGGCCATGCCGCCTCACACTGTGCCACATTTTCACAGTACACCGCCGCTGCTTTGCTGCCTAATACGGGACATGCCGATGGGCGGTTCTCAAGCCCATTTTCAGACACATTGACTTTCTTGACACAGAAAGAAAGATCGGACAACATGCACGAAAGGCGGGAGCCAGACTGCTTATTGCAGACGAATAAGCTCAAGCTGTATAGTAGTTGAGTAGTTAATTGGGGATAGTAATTGAGTAAATTGATTCGAGGAACATGGCGCGGCTAAGGATGACAAGCAAGGGGGAGGGGGGGGGGGGGGGGAAGGGGGTCAATGACATGACAGTACCTGTAACAATATCATTACACTAATCTAATAGGTCACCACTACACACTTTATGTGAGTGTGAGACATTCATTCGCAAAGGTGTGGTAAATACAGGGACTACTTCATCGCACTCTAAATTCATCACTACTCCGCACAACTCTGATGTGCTGAAACTGTCTTCTATACTGCGCGAAAAAAAACAGCACAGCAGCCTTGCCCCGCGGGCGCATGCGGAGAATAGGAACGCCGGAGGAGTGCCAAGCTCTTCCCTGGGCCCGGATTTCCCTTCCACAAAGGCAGGCTGGCAGAGCTACGGAGGTCTCGTCATGGGCGACGTTTGCTGTAGCCAATCCCCGATCAATGGCTAGCACACATGCGATCCCAATGCTCTGCTATTGTAGATACTGTATTGGACGAGGCAAACACGCTCCAACACGCCGCACCTCACCCGGATGAGTGCTTGGTGCCATGCATCGAGTACACGACAGGAAGAGGCGATTGCAACTTGCGCATGCACCCTCAAGGCAGTAGGAGGTGAGGCCATAAGGGGCTTCATGCCGCAATGCCATGAACCAGTCGGCCTGTGACGTCTGTGCAAAATGCAGCGAGGGACAGATGCCCTTCCGAGATGCGTGATAAGTGGGCGGGAGTTGCACACCAGGCACCCGCTTCCACATCTTTATTCCCATACTGCAGTCAACGCTTATCACAGGTGAAGAAATCCCTCGCAGATTCTGGAACTGTCTACCCAGCCGATTCAGTCACACGAGCGCCGCCGCCATCGCACTACCTGGAAAGCGGTTCCGTCAGGCGTAGTCCTCAAGAATGCCAACGTCCAGATCAAGCTGCTCATGGTCTGCCGTACCATCTCCACTCCCCTGTCGCGCCCCAGCCCTGGCTCCCCTCAGCCCGCTACGCCATCCCCGGGCGCCTGGGCGCGTCAACCCTCTGGAAGAACGCTCCTTCACGCCGGTCCGCGGAGCCTGCACGCCAACAGATTCACAGCCACTGAGAGGATGACTGTTAGCAGATCACCACGGCATGCAGCAGAAGACAGGACAGCCCAAGCCTCACTCACCTCTGCCAAATCACCCAGGTCCCCATAGTCGTCCTCATCTCCCTCGGGAGCATCGTCAACCTCTTCCACAGCGTTCGACACCTGAATGCGCATCGACAAGCGGCTGTGCCCCTGTGCGCTATCTCCGCCCTCGTGCACGCCTGTTCCATTTGCGCGCACGTACACCTTCTGCTTCCGCATCTGAGCCGATGTCATGCGCACCTTCGGCTTCACGTATTCCCCAAAGTCCTACCCGTACACGCACATGGCGACGCATTGAGCCAATCCGGAGTGCGCACCCCCGCACCAAGCTGCCCTTCGCAGGTGCCGGGGCAGTGGGGCTTCCAACAGAGTGGCATAAGGCGGTACAGGCGGGCCGCATACCCATGGCTCAAAGTCAAACTTGCCCGGGGCGCAGACACCCATGCGTTGGCACAGCCCCTGCGGCCCACATTGACATGGGGTCAGATGGCTGTGGCCAATGATGCCGCTTAACTTCCAAGGGAGAGGAGGAGGGGGGGGGGGGGGGGGGTCATGAAGTAGGCAAGCGGTCATCGGCGTCCGCTGGCCCTACCTTGTACACTGCCTCGCTTGTCATCTCCTCCCGGCGCCAGGCGATGATGGAGTCCGTCCAGTTGCGCTGGAGGACCTGCATGTACCTGCGCAGGTCGTCGTTGAACTCTCGCGTGCTCTTGGCGCGCCCCGTCTCCACCACAAACGGCATGCTGGTCAAGGTGGGCGAGATCTGCGAGGAAGGGGTAGGTGACGGCACGCGGCAGGATCAGCCCCATGCATTAGCAACGAGCAGCAGCAGGGGGCTACACGGAAGGAGAGAGCGAGCAGCTGTGCGGTGGCCAATGACCCACCTGCGCCTCCTTGGACACAAACGCAGGGAGGCCGGCCACAACGCCCTCGTACACTGAGCGAGGGTTCTTGTCCACGGAGTGGATGACCAAACCCTGCGCCAGTCATCAGGGCAGCCATCAGGGGGAACGTGGGGCGTGCCACGCCACCCGAGACCAGCTGGCAGCCCCCCCCCCCCCCCCCCCCCTCGCCTCCAATGCTCTGGGCGCCGCACCTTGGCGGAGCAGATCCTCTGGAACAGGTGCGTCTTGCCAACCTTGCCCTCCACGCGCACGCGGATGCCCTTCTCCCTCGCAACATCCTTCACGTCTTGAATATACTTTGGCCGCATCTTCTTGCCATACATCTCAATGGTGTACCCCTGCAGCGGCTGGAGAGCGCAAAGCAAGCGGCAAGCGGCACGCCTCAGCTCCCCCGCCGGCCACTGCCTCCACAGGCTGGTCCTCAAACGCCAATCACCACAAACACGGCATAACTCGCAAGGCAGGGTATGGCCATCTGCATGACCATCACATTTCCATGCAGGCCGAGGTTGTCTGTACGATTTCCAATGGCGCTTTCTTGCAACATCAGATGTACATCCCTTTGCCCCCAGGTGCTAGTAACAGCGCTACCGTGGGTGCGGCCACAAACACAATCACTACGGGTACCGACCCGACTACAAGAGCGCGATTAGTACCTCTCAGAAATGGGGTGCTAGCAAATGTTCTAATTATCGTAATGATGTCGTTATGTCTTCATCTAAAATTGGACCAAGAAGGACATTTGCGCGTTCTCAAAAAAATGTTCTTGTAGTCGGGTCGACACTAGAGCATGATGAACAGCATAGATCACGAGGGTTGGGGGGGGGGGGGGGGGGGGGGAGGTTGTGCGTACCTCCGGATCCGCCTTCCTCACGAACGACAGCTGCCCCTTGTGGTCGACCAGCCGCGCCACGTACACCAGCGTGTTCTCCTTGGGCTCGTTCATGCACCGCTGGAGCGCCTCGACCGCGCAGTCGTTTATGGGCTTGGCAAAGGAGCCGTCGTCTGCCCGCGCAGCGAGGCACGGGGTCAGCCACTCCGTCAGACACCCTGTCGGAACCTGTCGCTCTCTCCCGCGACAGCCAGCTCCATAGCCGCGATAGAGGGAGGGCTGTGGGCGCACCGATGATGACATCAAAGTCGAAGGCTCTGTTGTTCATCAGTCTGTCCATGTTGCGGATGGGGAAGTGCACCTGCGATCCGCAGGAGCCACATGCCAGGCAAGGACGCTGAGTGCTGACCTCTGCATGTGTCTCATCTACCACCGCTAGCCTGCGCACGGATGAGAGGCTGTGCACGCATGCAGTGGGCTATGTCACAGATGTACAGGCCATTTGGAGGGGGGGGGGGGGGGGGGGAGGGGGCACCGTGCGCAGCGCCCTTCGCGCAAAGGGGCGGCTCATGGTGAGGCGCAGGTCCAGGTGCATGGCGGGGCACCTGACGGGATGGACAGGGAGGCCGGAGCGTCATGGCATGATGCTGCCCAAAGCCGTTGCTGGCGGCAGGATAACAAGGCAGGGCTGCCGTCTGGCTGGGCTGGCGCGAGCCGGGGGCTGCCGCGCACCAGCTGGCGCCAGGGTCGGTGCAGGAGCTCCGCGTCATCAGCTTGCCGGAGCCGAGCACCACCACCAGGTCCACTCGCCTAGCGAGCCTCCTCATGCAGTCGCCCTGCACGACGGCGGCGGCGGTCAGCTAGGCACGCTGTGGGTGCCAAGGTGGAAAGCGGTGGGTGGAAGGGGGCTGGGGAAGGGGCGCACCGGGCGCCTGTTGGGGGACCAGCAGGTTTTGCAAGTGTTTTTGCGGGCGTCAAACACGAGCACTGTGGCGCCGGTGACCTGGCCAAGGTAGCGCGGCAGGTTGGCGCGCCAGTCGCGGCTGCCGCCGCAGGTGGTGCCGCCGCCCAGGCTGGTGAAGACAATCGTGCGTGTACGCTTGCCAAAGGGGGTGAGCTCCACGTTCAACCGCAGGCGCGAGTTGTCACCCGCTGCGCAGCTGGGCTGGAGGCTGCCTCTGCTGGTGCGCGGCGAAGGCAGCAGCTGGGTGTTGGGGGTCCTCGGCTGGCCCTCCTCTGCGTCCGCCTCAGAGGGGGGGCCGCCGCGGACGACATCGTCGTCGGAGGTGCTGGGGGAGCTGATCTCCATCTGCCGTTCCCCGCTGCCACGCTCCAAGCGCGGACCCCAGCTGGCGACGCTGCTGCCCTGCCCATATCTATGCTGCTGCGGCTGTGTGCCCTGCCGTGTCGCAGTCTGACGACTTCGCAGCGTGAAACCTGCATCCAGCCAGGGCAGGACGCGGCCACATGCTCATCCTCACGAAGCGAGTGTCATGCCAGCAGGCAAGCTACGCGGCGCACAGACGGAGCCCGAGGCGCTGCGCCAGCATGCAGCCATCCTCCCTCCGCTATCCACCCCCCCCCCCCCCCCCCCCCCCCCCCCCCCCCACACACACACGGGGCAGGTGGCCCTGCTCTCAGACCGACTCCAGAGGCTGGCATCACGAGACACGCTGTCCCAACTGAGACGCATTACCCTCCCGATCTCCACATCGCGACTAGCAATTTTGGCCGCATGAGCCCGTTCAGGGGCGCACTGCGCGGTCGTGGACTGACGGCCGCTTCCTGCTAGTTCCGCCGTATCCAGCGCTAGAGGGCGACGCGTCCTGTATCGGTAATAGTACGAGTCTTGTTGACGCAGTGACGCACGACGCCCCGGTTTGGCCGCACAACGTCGAGCCGAAATACCGCGCCCTGGAAATAGCAGCCACGGCACTGCCCGCAACGGTGAAAGGCGGGTGGGCGGGCGGGCAGGGCATGTCTTGACAGGGCGATCATTTATATTATCGATGGGCTGGAAAGCCCGGCGGCAAGCAGGACGCGGCAGTACTGTGGATATTATTTCCGGCCGAGCTTGCAATGCCCCGCCATGACCGCTCGCGGTCACCCACACCCCTTCGCGCAGGGCCGCGGCACAGAAGCTCCAGGCCGCCGAGATAACGAGACACCTACTGGTGTGGGGGCGTAGCACACGCTGGCACCGCAGTAGCTGTCTCGCGCGCAGCTTCGGCTTGCCCTTACGCCAGGCCAATAGGTATATGGTAGTAGTACCGCAGCGCCGTCGTACCCCGAAACAATTTCGAGCGGTTGACGAGGTTGGATGAGCGCTGGCTTACCTGCGCATTCAACGCGGGCCGGCCCCGAAGCCAGCAGCACCAGCACCAGCAGCACCAGCAGCACCAGTGTCAATGATCGCTCGCATGGCGAAGCCATAGCGGTGCGACCGAAGGTATCTTTCCAGGAGAGCGTGCAGCCTGGATTCTTCGGACACAGTGGTGCTTGCGCCATCACGGCGGTCAGCTTTCGTCGCCGGCTCGTAGGCAGCCGTCCGTCGTCGCCAATTCGCGAGTCGCGGGCGGCGCCGCGGCATCACCGCGCATGAGGTACCCGGGTACCGATTGCGTTGCGTCCATCTGCAGGTACCGGTAGTCGCTTCTTCGTCGTAATTAAGGATTACATGAGCTATAGCAGCGATATCAGGAAATCACCGAAAAAGGACAATCAGAAAGGTCCTCTACAGCGACTGCGAGGTGGAAGCAGTAACATGAGAAGACGCAGAATGGGCACAAGCCCACGCATCAGACTTGGCAATCTGCACACCGGCAGAGAGAATGCCGCCCAGGGTACCTTCGTCGTCATAATCATCCCTCGCGCAGCTCCTTTCTCAGAGTAGCGACTCCGCCGGAGCAAGGATTAATCCTTAAATAACCCTCATATATAACGAAAATGGAGCAAGGATTACTGTCGCTTGGAACTTGTTTAAGTATGCCCTCATCATTGCCTGGAAGAAATATTTTACACTATTAAGTGATGAATTCGCAATGGATTCGCAACTTTTATTAATATTATTCGCGATGCCGCGCCCGCTGGACGGAAGATGGCTGCGGCGACCAGGAATAAGGTAAAAAACGAATACGGAAGTGTTAATACAGGAAGTGCTTGCCTTCATCCCTCTGTATGGCCCGCGCCCCATTCCACCACATATTTGATGGCCACCGCCCCCATGGTCTCACATTTGCTGATTTATCCACTATAAAATTTCAAAATTCCCCGCCCAGTACGGGGACCGTTTAAAAATACTCGCCCGCACAGACTTGCACGGTGGCGGCTGTCATAAATCCAACCATGCGTGGGGCAGGTCATGGCTGCCGCGCGTCGGGCGATCCGGCACTGGTGTGCTGCACATGATCTGCGAGCATCCGGCCAGCGGTGCATGGGTGAGTTTTCCCAGTATTCATCTCCATACCGCGAGGTGTCCCGGGACATCGCTGGCAGCAACTCAAGGCGGGGGCCGATCTCGGCAGCGAGACGGCCTAGGCGCTTGGCCGCTTGGCTGTGGCCGATGGAGCGCATCGCTGGAGCAGGCTGCGACTTCCGCCCGGGGCACAATAAATGGCGGAAACATGTGCATAAACAACGGTCACGTGATCACGTGTATCTGCAGCAGCCGGGCTATCGCGTGCAGGCTGTCGCCCCTGTACGCGCGTAATTCTTGTAATCCTTATACGACTCAAGCCTCGCGTACCGATAACGGTGATGTGAAATTAATACCGCCTGTATTGCAACACAGGTACACCGGCCCTCAGAGCCCCTCTGTGCGCGCTTAGATTAGCGGACGCTGTGCGGGTTTGTCAGGGGCGGGGCCTTCCCTGATGCTGGGTAAATACAACTCGTCAAGATCACAGAGCTTATTTCAATTGTAACAAATTTCAAGTATCAAATTTCCACAGCTATCTTGACCCTCAGCCCCCGACAGGCATTATTCGTCAGCATCCCAGGGCCCAAGCATGTGCTCTCGCCCACTGCAGCATTGAAGGGTGGCCCCCTTCAGCTCCTAATAAGCAGTTAAAGTCATCCTGGGGGGGCAGCCGTGCGCCCTGGCCCACTGCAGCACCGGTAGATGCCCTCCCTCCACTGCATTCGCCCGGGTGCGTTCGCCCTCGCCGACTGCAGCACCTCCAGGTGTCCCCACATGGCTGCTGCAGAGCAGGTACCACTCTCGCAGGGGGAGCCCTCCTTGCGCACCCACCTCAGAACTCCAGAGGCGACCTCCCATGCCGGCTGCCTCCCGGCAGGTGCATTCATCCCAGGGTCAGCCCCATCGCCTTGGCCACTGTGGCACCTTCAGGTCCCCTCTCCTTGCTGCCCACTCGCAGCACTTAACTTGCAGCTGCCAGCACCCGCGAGAGGGTAACCTTCGTGGTCCAGTAGTTGGCGCTGGAAGGTTGCCGGGCTGGCGGGCGGCATAACCCGGGTGATGGCGGGGAACAACCACAGCCGCTTCCGCGCACCCTCTGTCTCCTTACTGAAAATATATCACTTCATTTTGCCTTGGGTATGTCATTTTTAACGACCTTATTGAGGAAAACTTGCTTCTGGCTTTTCTTTTCGATTTCCAATTAATTCTGGGTAAAACATGGCCAGTCTTATGTTATTTATGTTCTTTGAAATGGTAGATGGTGGGATTCTAAACATTCCCATTAAGTAACCCTTTTGAATTCGTGTTATTATTGCCGACTCCCAGCAGCGGCGCTCCAATGGCTAGCAGCGAGTCGATAGCCGCCGCCAAGATATCGACACGTCACCACCATCCACCAGGCCCAACCACAACCAATGACAAATCGCTGTTCTCTGATCGTAATCTCTGATTGTGTCTATACTCTATACCTTCACCTGTGCTTACGTGCGCACACACACACTCCTCGTTCACATGAACAGCACAGGGCTCCCCAGCGCTTCCCTGCCCTTTCTCAGGAGCAACCGGCGAGCTGATAGTTTGCACCCGGTGTGAGATGTTCATCATCAAGTGCGGTCGAGCTTAGGCTTTGCGTCCCACCAGAGGGAAAGGCAGGTCAGAGGGATGGCTACACCACCGTGTGTGTTGGGGGGGGGGGGGGGGGGGGGGGGGAGAGGGGTCGGAGAGAGTGATGGATGATTGCTCGCGGATTTAAGAGGGGTATCGCTCCGCGCACCAGCCTGGCGCATTAGACGAGGATGCCAGCCAGCGGCGCGGGCGACGCTGTCTTGGTGGTAACCACCCGGGTGGTGCGCTCACAACTTGAGCGCGGCCAGCTGCTTGGCGACGTCCATCGCCTCGTCAACCTTCTGCCAGTTGGGGCCCTGGCCCTGCGCGTTGGTCGGCTTGCCGCCGCCCTTGCCGCCCAGCACCTCCAGCGCCGACTTGACCCACTCGCCGGCGGGCAGCTTGCTTGTCATGTTCTCGGGCACGCCCTGCATTTTTTTGGGGGGGGGGGGGGGGGGGGGGCAGCAGGCCACCGGACAGGGTCAATCAGGCCACACGGGGCAGCGCGCTATTATTGGTGCTCCATGGTGGCAGGCACACAGCCAACACCAGCCGTAACACTGCGCCACTTTGGCGGAAGTACACACATTGCTGGCGGACGCCAAGGTGGAACACGCCCTCTGGCGAGGTGGGGTTTCACGAGCATGTGCGCTTGCTGCGGTGGCGCCTCGCTTACCGCGTACGCCAGCGCCTTCTCCTTCTCCGAGTCAGCCGACAGCAGCATGACTGCCATGCTGGCGTGCTTTTTCTGGATGGCGGTGCACGCCTCAATCACAGCCTTGGTGTCCAGGCCCACATCCACCTGCTCGCAGCCACCACGCGCAGCAGTCATGTCTTGCCTCCATGGAGATGGTTTCCGCACACCACCAGTATGGATGTTTAGGGACAGCGCTTCCGATGGCTTGTAGTCCACCCAATGCGCCCGTGCACCGGTGGCTACGATGCAGGGGGCGCCCACCTTGGTGATGACAAAGGCAGCGCCGGCAGCGGCGGCCTCGTCAGCGGACGCGACAGCCAACGTGGTGGCCTTCTTCTTGTTCTCGGCAGCCTGAGCCTTCTTGAAGTCCATCACCTAGGTTGATCACCCGCGCGATGTCAGAGCGCGCACATCGGCAGCCCCATGGCTGCGACCATTGCAGCAGTGTGGCAGGTGCCGCCCTGCATCACCAGGGAGGAAGGGAGATGGGGAGGGGGGTCACCTTGGTGTGCAGGGAGGTCACAATGGTGCGCAGCTCTGCCTTCTTCGAGAAGGGGATGACGCTGGTGTCCACCTCCACCTTGAGCGCATTGACCGCCGCCTCCAGCTCCTCAGCCGCCAGGGAGTCAGCAGCCTTGAGCGCGGTCTCCAGGCGGGCGCCCTCCGCAATGGCGGCGTCGGCGGCACCGGCGGTGTAGGCCACAATGCGGCGGATGCCCTGCCCGGCAAGGAGCAGGCAGGGATCAGTCGGCCTATGCCTGTGTCTATGTCGCGGCGGAAAGACATGGCCGCCGCCGCGTACATTCATGACACGCAGATGGCCGGGAATGTAGCGAGACTGCCGAGCAGACAATCAATGATGCATGACGGTGATCCACGAGGATACAGGTGATGTAGATACTGTTGAGTGACAGGCCGTGACGAAGAAACAATTGCGCACTAGGTGCACGGGTGACCGGCACGGTGATAAGTATGATTGATAGCACAACATGTTGGTATTGATAACCTGTCACTCAGAGACAGGCTGATTGTGTTTATTGGGAAAAAGGAGGGTGGTGTCGCACAGGATACGGGTGGAGGGGATGGGTGGACACAGGAAGGCGGTGTTCAACCCCAGCGGAGGGGAACATGGCGCGGAAGCGGAGCGCACCTTGGCGATGCCCTCCTCGGAGATGATGGCAAAGGACTTGGCCTGGGAGGTGTTGGTGAGGTGTGTGCCGCCGCAGAACTCGATAGAGTGCGCTGCGTTGGTCTCCTTCTCGGGCTCCGCGAGCAGCTGCTCCACGGGCACGCCCACGCTGAGGACGCGGACGGGATCAGGGTAGTCCTCGCCGAAGACGGCGCGCAGGCCGTTGATCTTGAGGGCGTCGTTCTTGGCCACATCCTTGGCATACACGCCCAGAGAGGCGGCAATCTGCTCGCGCACGATGGCCTCGCACTTGCCTAGATTCTCAGGGGAGACCTGCCCGCGAGCAAGTACTCCACTCTCAGCGAACCACACCCCGCCAGCACAGCATCCACGGACAAAGCACAGCGGCTCGGTTGGGGGCGCCGGGAGGCCAACCTGCGAGTTGTTGGAGAAGTCGAAGCGCAGGTACTGGTCGTTCACGAGGGAGCCCTTCTGGTCCACGGCCTCGCCCAGCACGCTGCGCAGCGCGTAGTTGAGCACGTGGGTCATGGTGTGATTGGGCATGATGAGGTGCCTACGCGGGTAGTCCACCTTGGCCGTCACGCTGTCACCTGCCTGGATAATTCCGGACAATCACGCGGAGTCAGCAAAAGGTTTTTACCAAAAGCGATACTGTAATAAAAGAAAAGGCGTGTGCGTTGAAGAAGGGGGGGGGGGGGGGGGGGAGCTATGAGGGGGCGGCACCTTGATGGCGCTGGCGGGCTTCTGGCCAGTGTGGAAGACGTAGCCGCGCGCCACGGTCGCGGCAGTGACTTCCAGGCTAGCGCCCGAGGACGACACCACCGAACCGGTGTCGGCCACCTGACCACCAGCCTCGCCGTAGAAGGACGTGGCGTCCAGGATGAGCGCGACGGGGCCCTGCTCCCAGCCCGCCACAGTGCAGGGGGTTAGCCCAGCCGAGAGAGGACGCATACGATGGGTGTGCAATCATTGGGGAAATGAAAGGTAACTCAGATAGCGCTGAATGTGCACCAAGAGCACATTCTTTTGTAAGCAAGCAGTGCCGCGCCAAAACGGGGTCCCGGGCAGCTGCGGGTTCACCTCAGGGGCATTGGCGGTGGAGTCCACATAGCCCTGCAGGGGGTGGGTACACGTCAGCAAGTTTATCGCCGCGTGTCGGCAGCGGATAGCACAGCTGTGGCTGTTGCTCAGCAACGGGGCGCTGGTCACCTCCAGTCCAAGAATGGCCTTCACAGTGGTGCTGACGTCCTCCTCGACGTACTTGGGCTTGTCGTCAGTGGGCGCCACGCCCTTGTTCAGCAGCCACGCCGTCTCCTCGGCTGCGATCTTGAGCTTGATGCCGCCGTCGCTCTTGCCGCCTTCACGGGACAGCTGTCGCGCCGCCTCCATGGCAGCCTGATCCACATCCATGCGGTTTCCAGGTCAGCAGAGGACGGCAGCAGCAGGAGCCTAGCTTCTGGCAGCCCTCAGCTCCCGTCACGCCGCGGTTACTTCAGCGGGCCATGCCACATGGGCAGAACTGCACCTCAAAGCCGGGCATGTCCACGTCCAGACCCTTCTCCTCCGCCATCAGCTGGGTGAGGTCCACCGGGAAGCCGTAGGTGTCCCACAGCTGGAAGGCGTCGGTGCCGCTGAACACTTTCCCGTCCACGCTGCCAGCCATGGCATGGAAGCGCTCAATGCCCTGTCAAAGCACAGTGGACCGCAATTAGATTTGTCTACCGGTGCATGGTATGATAGCAGGGACACGGCTGGGCCAGCCCGGGCGGCGGCAACCTTCTTCAGCGTCTTGCCAAAGCTGGTCTCTTCCTCGCTGAGCACGGCCCGGATGGTCTCCTTGGCGGCCAGCAGCTCGGGGAAGAAGGTGCCCATGTGGTCGCCCACCACGTCCACCAGCTTGGAGAAGAAGCCCTCCTGCGCGCCCAGCACTTCCGTGCCGTAGCGCACCTAGCCCAGCGCAGAGCCCACAGAGTGACAGGGCCAGAAGGGAGGGGAGTGAGAGAAGGGGGGGGGGGGGGGGGGGGGGTCAGGGGAGGAGATGCTGCATTTCGTGAAAAAAATGCTCCCTGCCGATGTGGATAATGTGACAATGATGAGGATTGCGCTTAAGAGGACAGCGTGGCGCACCGCACGGCGGAGCACGCGGCGGAGCACGTAGTCGCGGCCGAGGTTGCCAGGGCGCGCGCCATCGGCGATGGCGAAGCTCAGCGTGCGGATGTGGTCTGCCACCACGCGGTACGCCATGTCCTTGCTGCAGGCCACGCACGCAGGGGTCGGTCATGGGCTCAGATCAGCTTTGCGGGGGACAAGCCAGGGGGCACGGTGGGCATCTGGAAGAAGAACCGGCATTTGGGCCGGCTGTCGCACCCGTCCACGTCGTCCTTCCCGACCTTGTCAGTGTACGCGCGGGCGCCAGTCACCTTGGCGATCTCATCAAAGATGGGGGCTTGGAACAGAGGGGGGGGGGGGGTGAGGAGGGGGGCTCAGTAGCATGCTCTGGTGATGATGCCGGCGCTCTTGGCGGAGCATGTTGGCCTGCTGGGAGCAACAGAGCTGGGTGTATAGAAAGTATGAGGCATCAAGGTTGCTGCTCTGTTTGAAGGCTAAAGTGACAAGGAAGGCCACAGCGTGTGTGTGTGTGTGTGTGTGTGTGTGGGGGGGGGGGGCGCTCAGATTGATCTGGGGAGCTCAAATTGATCTCCATGTATTGAGTGCCCATCTGTGGCAGTTGAAGTGTGTCCACGGGCGACGCACCAAAGACGTCGGTCGCGTAGTTGGAGCGCTTGTTCTGCAGCACGCTGACCACGCGCTCCATGCCCATGCCGGTGTCCACGTGCTTGTCAGGCAGCGGCTTGAGGCTGCTGTCTGCCTCGCGGTTGAACTGCAGCCAAAAGGAGGCCAGCACGGCACGGTCAGGGTGGCCCCTGCTGTCGGTGGGCAGTCCCATAACTTTGCCTACCTCTATCGCTGTATTCGGCCAGGTGATGTAGGGCAGCTCGGACAAGATCCGGGGGGTGGTGGTGGTGGGGGGGGGGGCAGCCCACCTGAATGAAGACAACATTCCAGATCTCCAAAACATCGGGGTCATCCATGTTCACCAGGTCCGCAGCGTCGCGGCCGCCGATGCGATCGTAGTGGATCTCTGTGCAGGGGCCGCAGGGGCCCTGGTCTCCCATCTCCCAAAAGTTGTCCTGCAAGCCGGGAATAAAGGTAAAAGGAAAGAAGGGCGAGGCGCGAGAGGGGAGGGGGGGGAGCCTCCGGCATCACAAACAGCGTAGCTATGAGAAGTGCGGACGGAAACAGTGGAAAGGGAGAGTGCCGGAGGGCGGCTGGGACAGTTGGCCAGAGCTGCGGTGCGTGGCAGACAGCGTGCCGGGGCAGTTCGCACCTTGCAGTCAAAGGGAAGCACACGCCCGGACGGCAGGTACTTGAGCCAGATCTGCCTGGCCTCTTCGTCTGCGTCAAGCCCCTGGGACGCATCGCCACCAAAGTACGTGGCGTAGATTCGGGCGGGATCCATCTTAAACACCTGCGCCATGCGGGTTGGGGAAGGGGATTCGGTGGTCAGGAGCCTGTTCTAGCCTACCAGATCAGAAACCGGCACACTTGTCCAGTACTCTTTCCATTGCTCTGCAACGTGTGTTAGTTTGTCTCCACAAATACCGACCATGGGATCGCCGATTTTGGCTATCAGAATTCAGTATGACTCTTATTTTTGGTGCGACATCGCGATGCAATTGTCAAAGGTTAGTCTCCTAATTTGATCTTATGACCACAGCGGCACCCTAACTGTGAAATATCAAAGCAAAAGCACACGTAATTCTCAATGGCGACTATGTCCATACACAGGAATGCGAATCCATACATTGCTGATAGGTATGCCAGTACACTTTTGTGTCGATGCATGTGCGATCGTACTGGCGCACCTCGGTCAGCAGCTCCCACGCCCAAGCGATGGCCTCCTCCTTGAAGTAGTTGCCGAAGCTCCAGTTGCCCAGCATCTCGAAAAAGGTATGATGGTACACGTCCTTGCCCACGTCGTCAAGGTCATTGTGCTTGCCGCCTGCGCGGATGCACTGTTTTAACGGAGGAGGGGGAGGGAGGGGGGGGGGGGGGGGGGGGGGGGGGGGCAGCGGGTCAGAATTGCCAAAGGAGAAGGGCAGGGGCAAAGGGGGGCAGCAGTGCCGGACATCATGTGATCAGCATCAAGTATGATCAGACATCCCCATGCTGTGAAAGGGCGGAGGGAGTGGGGGCACCTTCTGGGAGTTGGTGGCGGCCTTGAGCTTGGAGAGCTCTGCTGCGGGGTCGGCGGTACCCAGGAAAATGGGCTTGAACTGGTTCATGCCCGCATTGGTGAAGAGCAGGGTGGGGTCGTTGTGCGGCACCACGGATGAGGAGGCCCAGAAGGTGTGCGCCTGCAGGCCGGGACACCACGCGGCTCAGTGTGCCCGCCAGCATCAGGCTCCTCCGCATTACTCATGTCAGCCCCCCCCCCCTCTCACCCCCACCCTTCCCCACGAACACAAACCCCTCACCCCCACCCTCCCCGTCCAGCACGGCAATCAATGATACCACCCCACCAACCCTCTCCAATCCATGTTTCCCCAAAACGGTGGAGCACGGGTGCGGAAGCACAAATAAGAGCACTGCTAATGAGAACCTGCCCTACCTGCCAATGGCAACATGTTGACAAACCGATGGCTACCCACAACTGTGAATGTCCATATAGATAGCGCGCGACCTCCGTCTGAGCCCTGTTTCCCGGGTTTTTACAGGGGCGTCGGCCGCGTGAGAAGGGGGCAATTCACAGCACTTGCAAAGCGTGGAATCCAGCATGGTGGCAGGTGGGTGCTTGGATTCTCTTTGAAAGCCCTTTGTGATCTCAACTTTCCAAACGGTACTCCTCAGCCAAACTAGGGAAATGCGGTGACGGATCAAGAGAAAGAGAGAGAGAAAGCGCGAGAGTGGAAATCTACTGCCGATTCCGATTGCTGGGATCCCGGACAAAGCTCCACTCGCCCATCTTTGCTCAGGAGCACTTGGCTGCGACTCACGCATACCCCCCGCCCTCTCTCCATCCCCCCAGAAGCACAGAGCCAGGGCAGAGACCCTTACACGTAATCCATGCCCCCCCCCCCCCCCCCCCTCGTCCCTCCAGTTTGCCCCATCCCAGCGCGCCAGCGCACAGGGAGATCCAGGGCACCAGGCAAGGAGCCTGCCTCCTCGCGCACGCCCCACCTTGGTGCGGAAGAAGTCGATGAAGGTCTGGCGCACTAGGCCGGCGGACCATTTGCAGGCGATTGCACGCTGGGCGCGCGCGCCCCAGGCGTCTGCTGTCTCCAGCAAGGCAGGCGCGGTGGCGGGCGTGACAGGCGCATCTGCGGGTGCCGCCTTCCACTCGTAGGCCGCCACCATCGCAGGGCTACCGTACACCCGCTCCAGGTAGGCAGCGCTCGTGGGGTAGCCCGCCAGAAAGGTGGCGTCCATCACCTGCGAACCGCCACCAGAGAAGGCCCGCAGCCAGCCTCAGCCCCATGCAGTCCCCCAACCGCGTTTAGGTCTCCCTGCAGGCGCACTGCCTCGCTGCTGTGCCACAGATGGCGGCAGGTGAGGAGTGGGCAGGGAGATGGCCGGGGGGGGGGGGGGGGGGGGGGTACCATGGTGTACAGCGGGAAGAACGTGGCAGCCACAGCATAGTCGGCAGCCGCGGGCGCCTCACCGCCCAGGAAGGGCTTGCCGGCAAACAGCAGCATGGCCTCCAGGCCGTCCATGGACTGCTTGGGGTCCGCGCTGCCGGGGCCGGCGGGCAGGCCAATCAGGGGGCACACCGCGGCGGACGCCACGGCATCGGCCGCCACGCACAGGGCCGCCACGTCGGCGGGCAGCCCGGGAGACACCGCCGCCAGCATGTCGGCAAAGCCCAGCTTCACGCCAGCGGGCGACACCAGCGCCGGGGCCTAAAGGCAGGGTGAACAACAAGGTCAGTGCATGGGAGATTTATCATTGTTGGGCCACGCAGATAGAAGCCTGCCAGCTAGGACATCTCTGCTGCCGCCTGCTCCATCCCCTCCCCCCCGTTCTTCCTCAGGATTCCTAAATGTTGGCCACCCACTGCGCTTTGAGCCTCCCCTCAATCCTGCGGCCTAAGCTACAGCGATGTAAAGGGGGCTGATTTCTCTAACATGCAGCTGGCGTGCGGACCTGGCCGTCAGCGGCGACATCGGCGAGGTACGTGGGCGTCCTGTTGGTGACGCCCTGCATGAAGAACGGCGTCTCCACGCTGGCGCCGCCACTGACAGCAATCACCTCCACCGCCAGCGCGGTGGGGCCGGTGCCCCAGAGCTCGAACGTGGCCATTTCGCAGGGGGGCGCTGTAACTGCAATAAGCCAACAATGGAAAGCTCAGTAGAAAAGGGGGCGGAGGGGCTGAATGGTCATGCAGCCAGTCACTGGATTGGCGGAGACCAAATGTCCTATGGCTCTCGCAAAAAACGAACATTTCAGGTGAGAAGGACTTCAGGAGTAGAGCATGGAAGAAAGGAGGTGAGACGGGGTGGGGGCTGGTCGCAGCGGTTAGTGAATGGCACGGCGTATGGCTGGCGGCCCTGCCTGCCTCCCACACAGGTCCGTACCGCCCGGAGAACAGCACCCGCTTTCGTTCCTAGGTAGCAGAGGATAGTGCTAGGCAATGCGAGGCTATTGCTTACGCGATCCTTCTGGGACGAGTGGCTGAGGGGGCTGTGAAGGGGGAGTTGTGGGGGCTGCGCCGAGCGGGGGGCGATGAGGGCGCGTTGTTGGCGGCGGCGGGCGGAGGCAAGGAGCGTCCCGGGCCGGGCGCCTGATCCGGGCCGGCGCAAGCCAAAGTCCGGAAGCTAAGAACTGCGTACCTGCTGCGGGGTTAGGACACGAGAGAGGCAGGACCCCAGGGGGGGGCAGCGGGGGGGGGGGGGGGGGGGGGGGGGCGGGGCGCAAAGGTCCGGCCGATGCAGAATTGGTGCTCCGGCGGCGCGACGGGCTGGACTCCCTGCGCTGGGCGAGCAGTTGACGGTGCGCTGGCGCGCGGTGTGTTTCACAAGGATCGTCTGGTTTGCCGAAGAATGCCAGGTCTGGTTACAGGTTGTGATATTCAGGAATTTGCAGGCATACGATCCCACAGCCAGGGAGGGTTGGGCGGGCTGTGGTGCGCTCGATGGAGCGTGCCACAGCAAAGGAGAGTGACCGGTCGGTCCGCCGTGAAGGCAGGTGGTGGCTCTGACCGGCCCCCGCAATCGTGCGCGCGCACACACGCGCTACGGGCGCCGCGCCAGGGCTATCTCGTACAGGTAGAGAAACCACATAAACTAGTTTAGAACATTTCACAAGGATCGTCTGGTTTGCCGACTAGAAAATGCCGGGCGCAGCAGGCCACGGGCGGGGGTCACGGGCGGGAATGTTGAAGGCGACGACAGGCCAGCGGGGTGCGCCCACAGGAAGGCGGTCGCCGGTACGGCCAGGAATGAAGAGGTCGTGGCGCGGCTTCCAAGAGCGCATGTCGGAGCACATCTCTGAGAGGAGCTGGTACCAAGCTTTGTCAGGCCAGTAGGGAACAATGACGATGGCTGAGGCACCGCTGGACTCAAGTTTGGAGACTAGATCGCCGATGAGGTTCCACGGAGGGTTACACCAGTTACGTTCGCAACGCCATGCAGCGTCGGAGAGGCGCAGGGCGTCGACGGCCTCGCACCGCGGGTCACGCCAACGGGCGTTGTAGCGGGGCAGGAGGGCGTTTCCAGAAGTCGCGAAGCGGTCGATGGTGCAGGCGCCCCATTTAGCAGTGAGCGAGGCGAATCGACGAGGGTTGAACTGCCAGTCGTCGCAATCAACCTCGCGACTAAGGCGGTCAGCCCAGATGTTCGCCGCAGAACGGATGTAGCGCACGGAAAGGGTGATGCCGTGCGTGTCCATGAGGTACCACGTTTTGCGTAGCTCAGCCATGAGGCGTGGAGAGCGAGAGGTAAGGTTAGTGAGGACGCCGACAACTGCTTGGTTATCCTCGTGCAAGCGGATGTGGCGGTTTTGGAGCATGGGGAGGAAGGACTCAATAGCCAAGCGGACGGCTTTGAGCTCTTTCAGGGTAATGTGCGCATTGCGGTCATCGTCGTACCAAAAACCCCGAGCTTCATGGTGCTCGTTCAAAACGGCACCCCAGCCGTACGACGAACTGTCGACGTGTAGGTATCCGGTTTCGACGGGGCGGTTAATGGGACGGCCGTTGTGTTGGGTGGGCACACCCACCCACCATTGCAGATCGCGTTCGAGCTGGCGGGTAAGCTTGACGCGGCCGGACCAAGAGTCGCGCGTCTTGAGCACATCATGCAGCTCACGAAGGTAGAAACGGGCAGGGGCAATGGCCAAGTAGAGAAACTGGCATTTGCCCGCGAGAGCGGCCAACTCGCGAGCTGGCAACCACCGACGATCGCGTTTTGCTCGTTGGATTAGGCGTTTGGCCGCGCGAGCAATGCTGGCAAGTTTCTCAGCGGGCGCACGAAGAGTAGGTGACCCCGATGTGTCAATTTCTAACCCCAGGTGCACGAGCTTCTGGGTGGGCTCCCACACGCCCTTGTTGGGGTTGCGCAGCAGACCAAAGCCCGAGAGGTGGCGTTCGATGTAGTCACGTTGCCAAATGGCCTCAGCCTGAGTCCGAGCTAGAAACAGGAAATCGTCCATGTAGGGCAACATGCGCAGGCCAAATCGTCGCCGGGGAATAGGTGTGCCGTCTGCTTCAGCCGGGTTACGACGCAATGCCCTAGTGAGGACGTTGGTGAACTGGCAGAAGTAATAGGGGGACAGAGACCAGCCCATGGGAAGGCCTGCCAGTCGGTACAGAGTGCCGCGGTAATCGGCAGTGAAAAAATCCCTGTCCTCAGGGGCGATTCCAACCGCGTAAAACCCGCCCTGCAGGTCCATCTGCAACATGTAGTCTCCAGGGCGCGCCAGGTTGCGTATGTAAATGCGAAAGCGTCTCAAACGAAAGATCGCGCGTCTCACAATAGCGGTTTAGGGGGCGAAGGTCAATGATGAGCCTCCATTTGTTTGTTCCAGGCTTGGGAACCAGGAACAGCCGGGACACCCATTTTGCGCAGTAGCCTCGCTCCCAGGCCCCAACGGCCAGGAAGCGAGCCAATTCACCGTCCATAAACTCCAGTTGAGCAGGAGTAGCATCCCCCATTGACACCCCCTGATGAAAAGAAGGTGGGGCAAGCCCGTCCAAGAAAGGAACGCGTACACCTCGGGATATCCAGTTGAGAACACTGCGATTTGCGCCAGCGGCTTGCCAGTTGCCGAGATTACGGCGGACGCGATGTCTCATAAAGGGGGAGTCGGGAGTACAGGAATCGGCGCGATGGATGTCGCGAGGGGGGCGAGCAGAGCGCCCTGTCGCTCTGCTGGCCCTCTCCGCGTCGGCGTCAGGGTCCACGGTGCGCGGCACAGTAGGAGTGCCGCGGCGTGGGAGTAGCCATGTGCCACTGGGCGCTGGCTTGGCCACTGGCAGTGTACTGTCACTTTGTACTCGAATCTGTACTAGACGGCGGGCGTGCGTCGGCATACGCCCCAATCGGAGCGCATCGCGACACCTACGCCGAGTAGGGGCTAGTACGGATCGAGCCATGCCCACAAGGGAAGGGGCAGCCAGGGGTTACTGTTGGTCGACACTGGTCGAAGGTCTTGGACCTTGTTCCACTGAATGGGGAAGCGCTGCAGCTTCGTCCTCTCCTCGCGTTGGGCGAGTAATCAGCAGCTCGTTCGCGGGTAGTAGTTAGCACGTCGCAAGCGGCGCGCGTACATTAACCACACAAACCCTAACGGGTTTCTCCCAGGGGGGGCCCCGAAAGGCGTCGCTCACCGTACATGGTACGATGGCGGAAGACCGGCACCCTGCGCGGCAAAATTGCCGCGACTTTGCTGTGGTGCGCTCGATGGAGCGTGCCACAGCAAAGGAGAGTGACCGGTCGGTCCGCCGTGAAGGCAGGTGGTGGCTCTGACCGGCCCCCGCAATCGTGCGCGCGCACACACGCGCTACGGGCGCCGCGCCAGGGCTATCTCGTACAGGTAGAGAAACCACATAAACTAGTTTAGAACAATGTTGATATGTGTTGGTCCAGGGATAGCGTCCAGATAAGGATTAATGCACGGAAAGTAACGGGGAAGGAGAAAACCTTAAAGAAAAAGGACGACTCACTTCTTTTGTATGGTAATAATAATAATAAAAGAACTCACTTCTTCTTTTATTGTATTTAAATAAGGTCCTATATTACTTTACCCAGGTACCAGCGTGTACTGGGGATTCTGTGTGATGTGATGCTGAGTGCGCGGCGGTGTGATGTGCTTCGTTACGCCGACCACGGAACGGCGCGCGGATGAGCTGGCCCTCCGAGCACTCGAGTACTCAATTCCAAATACTCGGGTAGGCTCATTTCTTTTTGGTTACATTTTGACTACAGTAGGTTACATTTTGGTATTATTTTGATTATAGTAGCCCTGATGTAATATACAAAAAAGCTCATTTTGATTACAGTAGATTTCTGTAATGTCGCACATAGCGCGGGAGGTTATTGTCATGTAATTTACGACAATAAATCCATATGCAGAAATCCAGAAGAAAATCCAGCTACGGGCCACAAAAGGCGGGAACCGCCATGACAGCCACCGATCAGGCATCGCCACCAGCCAGCCGCCGCTCCACGCAGTAGGGACGCTCTCCCCAGCACACAATCCCGGGCCACTCCAATAGCGGCACTAGGCCGAATGTTATGTGAAGGCGCCGACAGGAAAGGGGCTTCGATGTCATAAATACTTGCTGCGCTTATTTTGTAATTCACACGAGTATGGGATGCTCATAGCGACTTCGTGTAGTAATATTGGATATGTCGGTGTCGGTGATATCGGATAGATAAATTGCCATTCCCCTACCTCTTGGGTTGAGCGGAGGAAAAGGAGAGCCGCGTCCGAAATCGCCTGGAATATGAGAGAATCGATACCGGTTACAATACG